>QAXH01005293.1:0-31411 GCA_004335635.1 Chloromonas sp. AAM2
CTCGTATGAGCAGGAAGCATGTATTGCCTGGCCATAAATGCCCAGCGCCACCCACAAACATGCTGCTTGCCTGTGGGGTTGATGATTGCAGGTCATGGTGTTGGGAGTGGAATTCGTGGTAGCCGTGCTGTGCAATGCACCCACTGCCTTCATGGCGACGGAGTTAGATAGCTGGCTGGGCATGCTGCAGGTGAGCGGGTTATGTGGGAGCTGGGTCAAGGCGTTGCAGGCAGGCGGGGCAGGCCATGAGAGCATGCGTGGCAGCAAGCATGCCAAGTAGTGCTCAGACCTACAGTATGAGTGGATCTTACTTGGGGCAAGCATGCCAGGGCCTGTCGCCATGTCCCACTGCTGGTTTGGCAGCACAGCAAGAACGCTTGCAGCCTTGTGAGGTGTGTGCCCAGCGCGACATGGTGCATGTGTCATGCTTGCAGAAGCTTCTGTCCTACGGTCCCAGTGTCGCCTGCCGTGCCGTGAGCGCACTGGTAGACAACGACATGCGGCGTAGCGCAGCCCACAACCTGTTCACTCTGGGCCCGCCTCAGCTGCGGGTCCAGACGGGCTGGCTGGCCCGCTTCATAGACAGCCTGCAGCAGCACCTGGTGGCGTACAGCAACCAGGCATGCCTGGCGAGGGCACAGCAGGATGGGCAAGTGGACTTCGAAGGCATGGAGGCAGTGGTGAGTTGTTCACTAGTCTGGGTTGTGTAATTGAGTGCAATGCTTTCATGCCATTTGTCAACCTTGCATACACGGTGTGCCGTCATGTGCATACAGTTGACTGTCAGGTACACACATGGCAGCCATTCGAGCACCACACGCTGCAGTGCTTACCCAACTTGCTCCAGAATTGGGAGCTGCAAATGAGTTGAATCTAGGAAATTATTACTTTGCTTCAAGTCCCAACCGCTCTCGCCTGCACCACCACCAAAACACACACGCACATGCACATAACCACATGCCCTGCAAAGCGCACACTTACACCTGGCCGCAGGTCGCACACCAGAAGCTGTTGGACTGGGCCCAGCAGGCCCTATCCCAGCACATGAACCTCATCAACACCCGGCAACAACAGGCCAGGCGGAAGGGCGTGCAATCAAATCGCAGCCTGGAAGCACCCTTCCTCCACCACGGGGCCTTCTTTCGAATCCTGGGCACTGCTGCTTCCCTGGATGCTCCTGCCATGCGATTGTTTGAGCAGTCGGGGTGGGCCAGGCAGCTCATCCGGGCCATCCAGATTATGGCTGCGGCAATCTATGACAACACGCAGGACGGTGCGAATGAGTTCTGGGTGGCACCGGACCTCACGTGTGCCCTTGGGGTGCTGGCACAGGTACGCTGGGCTTGGGGAGCCAGGGTTAGGGTTTGCGTAAGGGGTTTGGTACGTTAGGCTAACGTGCATTGGCTAGGAATGAAACACGCGTTTTTGAGGTCTTGGTGTTGATAAAAAGGTGTCTGAGTTGACTTGATAAGTTGGCGTGAATGTGATTCAGATGTGTTGATGTGTGTTGATGCAGAAGGTGTTGCCACAGTCTCACCGCCTCACACAGCATCACCGCATGGCACTTGCATGGGCAATACAGCAAAACAAAATCAGGTCTAGTGCTGCATGACAGGGGTTTGCGTGTGCTGGCAACATGATGATCAGCATCCTGATGACAACAACAGCTGCTGCAACAAGGAGGCATGGGGCTGGTGCGACACGTATCATCGTGCATCGGAACTGTCAAAGTATGGCCCGACAGGTGTGCCCTGACTGATGTCCCGCGTTGCAGATCCTGTTGCGCCTCGAGGAGCCCCAGAACGTGTGGCCCTTGCCCCAGGGCGTTCACCCCGACAATCCCTGCACCTCCCCTCTCCACCCCGAGAACCTGCACCAGTACTCCTGCATGGCGGCCCTATGCAGCTACCCCCCTCGCTTACCAGAAACCGTTGACCCCGGGGTGGTTGAGTCAGTCGCCCCGCGGTACGACTTGGACGTGCAGCACTTGGACGCTCTCAGATCGCCCAACAACAGCAACTCCCAGCTGCAGTCAAAGTGGGATCAGAGTCACCTGTTGACGGCTGTTATCAATATTGGCTCCGGCATGCTGGGCTCGGGGGCGAATGCACACGTGCTTCAGTTACTGTCGTGGAACAGTGATGCGTTCAGTGTAGGCGTGCTGCATCATTACCTGGAGGATTTGATGGTGGGTGACGCAGCCTACAGTACCTGGGCATGCTGATCATGCGTTTTACGGCAACTGGCGTTTTAAGGCATACAGCGTTTACATTCGCTTTAGATCGTCATCGTCACCACATGGCAATTGCAGGAACGCACACCGTTTTCTTTCCAAACTGCCCTGTGCTGGCCTTTTCGTCACCCAATTCAAGGACCGTAGTCAAGCGCATGGCCTGATGTGCTAGTGGCAGGACAACATGCAAATGAGCGCACTTGGGCATGGGAGTGTACCTGGCTGCACAAACACACTGAGACAGCTGCACACTCTCGCTTGATCGCATACATGCGCACATGCATGCACATCAAGAACAGGTCAAGCATGCGGCCGTGCTCTGCCACTCGCAGAACGTGGAGAGTGACCACCTGGAAACGGACCAGGAAACCGTCATCATCGTTGCCCGTGCGACACCGCTTCTCGTCGGCCTCCATGACAGTCTCCATTCAGCCCGCATCAACGCTTTCTACAAGTTTCCTCTTGCACGCAATGCAGCAAGTCCTCTTGGGTTGTACAGCCAACTTGTGTTCAAGGGGGACTGGTGGAGACGGTGGCTGGCATGGGCTGCAACGACTGCATTGGTTGGGCAGGACTTGCAAGAGTGGCTGGCGGTGTATGAAAAACAGCAGCGATCGCAACGTCAGGCCAACCAGAGGAAGAGCGAATACGACCTCTTGTTGCAAAGGTAAGCCTTGTCGTTGTTGTTATTCACGTCCCTGTTGTCATCAATGTATCTTTTCTTACACGGCGTCTGCTTGTTGTAGCAATCCATGTGACCTGTCGTTGCAAGTATGGGGTTGCGCATGCAGCTTCACTGTTCAATACACTGCTACGGGTCAATTGCTACTCGACTAACTCACGGTCACACATGCTGTGACGTCACATGCAGTCTCATGGACGTGCCTCAGCAGCAGTTGGTCACCGACTTCCAATTGATTGGGCGTGAGATTCGCGACGCAGGACAGGTCAATGCTATCAGGGATCAGGCCATGACCGTCATTCGAATTCTCCACACTGCACATGAGGAAAGAAAAGCGTTCATTCGGGCGCAGCAGCAGCGCCAGGCTCAACAGCAGCAGCAGCAGCAGCAGGCACAGCAAGCGCAGCAACAGCAGGTACCGCAGCAGCAGACTAGGCAGCAGGTACAGGAGCAGCAGGCAGCGCCCAAACAGCAGCAGGAGCAGCAGGCTGCAGCTGTGGAGCAGCGACAGGCACAGCCACAGCAGCCGGTGCAGCAGCAGCAGCGGCAAGTGCAAGATGTGGCAGCTGCTGGTGCTAATCACCGACAATCACAATCGGAGGGTGGGGTTCAGGTGGAGGAAGTTGAGGTGGTTGAAGCGGTTAGTGCTGAGGAGGTGGATGTTGAGGAGGGACAGGGGGAGGCAGGGGCGGGCACACATGCGGCCTCTGCTGATCGCAGCAGGAGACCGAGTATGTGAGAAAACATGTAGGTGGGACGGTTTGGAATCCCTCCCCTCTTGTGAGCAAACATACTGCATTGACATGGGTACTTCTAGTAAATGTCGGTATATCAACATACTGCATTGATATGGGTATTCTGGATGCAATGTGGTTGCTGCCCTGGAGCATGACACCTAGCACAGGCCAGCCAGCAAACAATATGCCGTGCAAAGCATCCGACCCGAGCTCGAGTGTACCTGCCAGCGTGGCTTGGTTACGTTCTTGTGGCATGTGCACCATGCGGCCTTGGAATGGTGGCGGCGGAGCAAGAGCGCTAAACAATCGGCGACGTAGTTCATGATACCCGGGATGGCCTTGCCTGTGCTTCAGAAGCTTTCCATAAGCTTTTTACGTAGCAGCCTTGGGCAGGCACATGTCTAGTTGGGCTGCCATTGGATCAAGATAGGTGTGTGTCACAAGCAAGCGGGTACACAACTGGATGTCCAAAAGAAGTAGGTGCCAGGGTGTGCAGGCTGGTGTTTGGCATTGATTGCTGCAAGGCAAGTGCTCCAGTGGAGAGGTTTCTGTTATGAGGTGAGAAAATTCCATTGTTCGAGCTACGCCGCAGCAAATAATTGCTTGCTTGTGGTACGATTTGAAGCAGCCAAGCCTGAATTCAGGCCATGTACATTTGTTCTCGGACTTTTTCTCTGTGACGCAGTCAATCTAAAGGTTGCATCTTCCACTCCTCAACACTAGCAATCAGATTATAGCGATGTAGAGTGCTCTGTTTTGTGGTTCTGTAACATATGCATGACACAAGTTGGGGTGGTCTTCCGATGGTCTTATCATGTTTTGATGGCAATAGTGTCAGTGCAGGGGGATGTACAATGAACCAACATTTCAGACAGAAACTTCATCTCAAGCCTTTGCACTTGTTCTGAACTTGACAACTTTTGGCGGTTTTGCCACACGTGCTTAACAGCACTTGCTTGCCTGTTATTGTACATGGTGCTTAACATCTACTGGTGCATAATCAGCTTTGAATGTGGGCCTTCCAGCGTCCTGCAGATGATGATAACATGATGAGGAAGTGAAATGGGATCTGCAAACCCACATCTCGCATTCATTTGTTTCAGGGTATTCGTTAGGCTGATTGTTAGCGCCTGGTTTGCCAGCTTGCGCGCCATGCCGACGCCAGGCCAGGAGGCTTTGGGCGCCAGGCCCGCGCCAGTCACAAAAACTGAGCAAAAACACTGATTTGTTTGCTATCAATAGTTCGCAAAGCCACACCTTACACAAAAGCAGGCGTCAGTAAGATGTACCCGTTAGCAAGGCTCCCCATACACTCGCAATCGTTAACATTATGTGTCCTTCTGAGTTGTGCACTTGAAAATAAATACAGGCTCAAACAAACACTGGTAGCATTCTCCAAGACAACATGGCAGGTGCACGGTCACTCATCATGCCACCTTGATTCGGTCAGGCTGTTTGGTCATGATCACATACGGCATCATATATATGACAGACTGTCCCACTCATGGCTAGCAAAAAATGGCCAGCCAAGCAACACCGCTCAGGTGTAGCAGATCCACTCAATAATCTTCTGTTGAGCGATCCAGCCTTTATCAGACGGCGGCCATACCCTGAAACAGCAACTTGCATGTTTGGAACCAGGATGGGCGATTGCTGATCTTAGAACAGGGGTTGACTGCCTTCACTCCTTCTTAGCAAGCTCTTGTGTGTTGAGCTTGACAATGTCGTAGTTGAGCTTGGCTGCGACTGTCACCCACACAAGGGTGGGCAGCATGAGAGCACCGGCCACCTGACTCAGGGGCTGGAACGCCGCAGCACTCCCTGCATGGCCACAGCGCATGCACACTTTCAAGAAGTATAACAGATGTACCAGAAGACGGTTGGTTGTTGCATATGAATCGCCTATGAATTAGGTCTGACAGCATAAGCCCATACAACCAATTTACCGATGGCATGGGTGGTCTTCAGGGTTGTGCTCAGCATTAGGTCTGGCAGCATGTGCACATACAGCCATGTGGCCTGATCATGCCCATCCCAAGGCATTGAACACCCAGCGGGATCCTGCCGTGTTGTCCCAAAAATACCAAAAGCATCAACAGGATGCCGTGGAACGCTCAAACGGAGTCTTGACAGTTACTGAGTGCTAATGTCCGGCTAGGAAAGTGCTAGCCACAGGGTTAGCAAACTGAGCTACAGCACACATGCTTGATGCACACATTCAGGGCTGGCGCGGAGTCCGACCAGTGTGCGGGCATGCCCACACCATCTGAGCGTTGCCAGGGGCATCACGTGCTGCATGTGGCTCACCTGCCACGCTCAGCCAGAAGATGCCCATCCACACCAGGGAGGGCTCGAGCTGACGCCGCCCAAAGAACACCACCTACGCAACCCAGGGTGCGCAAGGAGATAGGATTTTGACACCAGGCCGTCACGCGTTCTCTGACCAGGACTGTTGACACTAGAGGAAAGCGTGTGTGTTCGGGTTCGTTTAACATGTTGAGAGCAAGTTGAGACTGAAATCCACCCTGCCTCCTCGCTTGTCAGTGTTCATGCTTGATGCACGCCAAAACAACATTCATGGCGTGCAGGACAGCATCAGTTATGTCGGGAAATCTCAGACTACGTGCACACAGTACCAACAATTCACGTCAGTACTCTGGCCCACTCACGTTCCACCAGTCACCGAGGAACATGTGCGCGCTGAAGACTCCTAGAGCCACCATTAGCTGAGTGTAAGGAGCGCCCAGGGCCAAGCCACCTCGAACTGCCAGCGTTAGCGCAGCGGACTGCAAATAGCATGTGAATGTGTGTGAGTTTGCACACCACCACCATTACTGTCCTGGTGTGTCGCAATGCCCTTCACATGTAGGTTGGACGGGTTGGAATCCATCCCCTCACGTGAGTTTGCATGTTCAGTCTGGCGGCAATCCCCAGTAATTTCTTAGATAGCGTGTACGTGCAAGCAGGGGCGTACGCCCCATGACATGCTGTTAGTCAGTCCACTGAAGATGTGGCCTATGTAGCTGTAACAGTAAGGCTGGCGGACTCCATGCGTTCCACGCACCTGCATAAACTTCAGGGGAATCCAGATCATAGGGAACACTTTGTTTGGAGGAGTCCATCTGCACACATCTCGAAGAGAGTCTCTTGAGAAGCCATGCCGAGAACGTCAGTGGGAACTTAAGTTAGTTGATGCAAGCGAGCCTGGGGTCAGATCTTGACCTTTTGCCTGTCTTGAGCCAGGGCACATGGTCTTCTGTAATGGATCATGATGTGTGAACTCACTTGGGCTTTTTCAAGGACTTGTACCATGAAGGGTCAAAGGAAGGCACGAGAGCCTGCACAGCGAACACTACCGCCGTGGAGAGCCCGAACTGAACCGCTGGCCTGCACATGCATGGTGCAGCATGAAGCCTGAGCCAAGGCACGACAAGGGTGCAGCATGTCCACAACTTCAGCACGTAGCAGCATGCCTTGCGAACAGGACCCGACGCAAGGTAGGGTTGTGAAAGCGACATCGAGAAGGTTCCGAAAATGCCGATCAACATCCGAGGTCCGCATACGTGCAGGGCTGATTCAGCTGTGCGAACCGCTCTTCCCATCGCGCAGCACCTACTTCTGAAGCAGAGCGATGGTGCCATTAAGCAAGCCTTCCATTGCAGGTGAGCAATCGAGAGAAGATCAACAAGTAGCTGCTGTTGCAGTCTGTCGCTGTCGACAGCACATGTGCTGGGGTGGCAAGTAAGCGCTTTCAAAAAAACGCATAACTACATAAGTTGTCCATCTCCCTGTTGATCGGCGCGTGTGTGCCAGATATCGCAGCCATCAGCTGTATACATGCGTATAGAGGTAGAAGGTGGAACGGCAAGGCCTCGCCTGTCATGCGATGTTCGCCTTACCAGCCCGGCAGACAGGGCGAAACGAGGTTGAGGTTTGTGCTTTGTGCACCACAGTTTGCAGAATGCACACTGCTTGAAATGATAGTCAGGCCTACAGACGGCTGCCTACTCAAACAGTAGTTATGTCCAGAGTGGAAAAAAAGATGTTTGCCAGTTGTGGGACAGTTCTTAAAATTCAGCAGTAACGTCGTAACGTCAGGAGGGGGGGTGTAAATAGAAAATGACCATATGAGGGAGTGGGTATCCCTGAACCACTTCCACGAACGCTGACGGTTTAAGGGCTCGAATCCAATGTTTCAGGTGATTCTGAGTTGACTGGGTGGTATAAAAATCCTCCAAAAGGCCCGAACTACTTTTTGTGTATGCCTTGTTTTACGGCTCAATCACAACGAATTCAAGGCTTTTTGAAGCTGTGACTGGTTGCAGCTCGTTAAGATCTATCCAAAGCCACCTTCATTTCCCAGATTGGCCTTGTGGGTGGTTTGTTATGGGCTGCGGAAGTGTCACAGGGTGCCGGCACTGGCGTGGCCTGCGTCACCTGCGGCGCCAGGCCGCAGGTCTCGCAAGCAGCGATCCAAATGCAGTGCGGGACGTGCTTGCATACCTTGGAAGTGCAGTTCACCTTTGGCATGCCTCCATGGCCTATGACATGGGTGGCGGTCAGGGTTCGGTTAGGGCCGGCTGGGCGTTGATGACCCACAAGTGAGGCAATGTTCAAGTGAACTGTGCAACCAAGTTGTCCAGGGGATAGGCCTTGACGAGAGCCCCTTCCATTGAGCCCCTTCTCATGTAATTCTGAGCCGTTTCTGGGTGGGTTCCAAAAGTGGTCCAGTTTTCAAAAAGCCGAGGCCATCTTTGATCATAGGGTCACGGACTTTTCAACCACCCTCCCCTGCTGATGTGCTGAGGACGTGCAGGAGTGGTGTTGGTCTCAGTGTAAATGACACGATTTTTTTCCATGTGTGTAATGGCAATTTTACATCACGGAAGCCGTCACATGACACGGGTCGGGATGTGTACCGCCCTGACCTACCCTGTGAAGGATGTTCAAAGGTTCGCACTGGGCTGCTGGTACTAAGCCCGGAAACCCCAATTTGAACCCGGGCCTGTCACACCTGGTGACAACATTCTATCGGCTGAGCTGGCGGCGGTGTGTTCAAACAAGCTGTGTTGGTAGACCAAAACCTGTGTTGGTGTTAGAACAAGACTTGTGATGGTGCCAATACTGGTTCCAATGGTACCCAAGAATTGTCCCAGAGCTGGCAAACTTCTTATTTTTCGCAGCAGGTGGCATAACAATAGAATGTTGAAGGCCACAAACTGGCAACGTTGCAAAATAAAAAAAGGTCTCCCCGCGTGTGGGTGGGTTTCCATGCGTGGGGTTCTCCTCACTTTGCAAGCAAGAGGGTTTCAAGGAAGCCTCAGGCAGCTGTTCTTACATGTCCGGCGGAAGTGTCGTACATGGTTTTCCAATCCACTCCAGCTCATGCGCACTCCAGGCATTCATTCCCTGCCTTGTTTATGATCCCATGAGACGAAAACTCCACCGTGTTGTGGTCGACTCTGCAGTGACGCTTAAAGGAAGCAAAAGAGCCTCTGCAACATGCCTTTTGCAGCGAGCTGAACGTCCACCCACATCCGCTACACTCACATTCGCCCGCACAGTTGCTGTTGTACAGCTCTACACAGCGCAGTTCACAGGCCTATGCGAAACCTCTCTGACGCCCCACTTTTGCGCAGGTCAATTGTAAATGGTATCAATGTTGTGAAGGTACGCATGAGCGCAGCAAGCCACTTAACCAGGGCCTCACATAATCAAGTCCCGCGCACACCTGAAAGGTGCTTACGCATCAAAAGAGCACGTCTTATCCATCAATCACTCTTATCCTTGTCAGCACTTTCACATCCAGTGCAAAACGTATGTACGAAACATGATGATATGAGATGAAACATTTCTGCCTTTACCCTGTCTCAAACTGTGCGTGCCAACCTGAAGTTGCTAAGGCTTGTCGTGACTCTGGTCATGTCATGCTTTTGCTGCAGCTCAAAAGCCTTTGCAAGAAGGCGACCGGTGACGAGGAATAGCCTGGAGTCTCAGAAGTGAGCGAGAGATTACACAAAGGAGTCAGGGACATAGAATGACTGGCTGTAGCAACAGTAAACAGAGTAATTGTAGTAATGAAAATGCGGTGCCGGTAAATAGTATGCGAAGTCATACTACGAACACAGATGGAGTGCAAAACGTTACAACCGGGACGGTTCCCTAAAAAAGACCTAGTTTCCTAGTTGTAACCATCGCCTTTTCCTGTTTTCCGCACATAGGCTTGCCCAAACTCAACCCACTTTCGTCCTATTGGGGTGGGAATGAGCCGCTGCACAACCTCGTATCCAACACTGATACCCTGGAGAGCCTATCAACCTGGGCACACCAACAGCACCAACCGAGGCTAACTTCGAATGGCATGAGATTTAAACACTTGCTTTATCAAGGTTTGTCAACAGCAATTGCCTTATTTCAACACTCAACGCAACCCTTTGACAAGTACAGTTTATAAACCTGGCATGTCTCGCTAAGGACAGCTTCTGAGATATCGAATCGCTGGACTTCAAGCAGCCATCTAATTAAACCTGTGTGCCTGCTCTGCAGCGGGAAGGAGAGCGCCTTTCTGAAATGCACAGCATTCCGTGTCCATTGGGAACCACCAGAAATTTATGGTGCCTCACGGTAACATACTGAGATGCAGACTTAACCACTATTCAGCCCTTGTGAGCAGCAAACCACAGTAGCTGGACGGCATTCAAATGCAGGTGAGCAGTATCGTGCAGCAGAATATCCACCAATTCTGCATAGTCATAATTCCTCAGTGCTGCATCATGATCGCATGGACGTCAGCACCATGGTCCAGCAGCATACGCACCACGTCCACATGGCCATACTGAGCAGCACCCCTCAATGCTGCATCACAATCTGCATGGACATTTGCACCATGATCCAGCAGAACACGCACCACGTCTGCATGGCCATGAAAAGCAGCAATCTTCAATGCTACATCGTCATTTGCATGGACAACATCACCATGGTCCAGCAGCATACATACCAAGTCAGCATGGCCATCACGAGCAGCACGGCTAAGTGCTGCACCACCATCCGCACGTACATCAGCACCATGGCCCAGCAGCACATGCACTACCTCTACACCACCAAAGCGGAGAGCATATCGCAGTGCCAGATTATTGTCCGCATGGACATCAGCACCGTGGTCCAGCAGCAACCGCGCCACGTCTGCATGGCCATACTCAGCAGCGGTTGCCAGTGCTGCATCATAGCCTGCTGCCACATCACCACGGCTCACAAGTACTCGCGCAACCTCGAGTTTACCATGTCTGGCTGCACGCAGCAACGCTGCATTCAAACCGCCAAGGCGTACAGTCAGCCAGGTGGCCAACTGTTGTGGATCGCCCACCATGGTCTGGAACGCATGCAACCACCTCTTGCAGAACGGTCCGACCATGCCTGAATTAGCAATGATCTGCACAAGGACGTTGCCGGGCATCTGGCAAGCCAGCTGGTACCACGTAGGACCACCACCCAGCAGGTTGATCGGAAGTACGCTGTTCCCCATTGCCCAGGACATGCCTGATGACAGAGGCAATAACAGGTGGAGCGATTGAAGGTAGGTGCTTGTCGTGGAGCATCCCTATGAACACATGCAGTGGGGTTGTTAAACACCAGGGCAAGAGGCACGATGAGTAGTGGCTGTGCGCGATGAACGACAATGAGCACAAA
Organism: Chloromonas sp. AAM2; assembly: GCA_004335635.1. Lineage (NCBI taxonomy): Eukaryota > Viridiplantae > Chlorophyta > Chlorophyceae > Chlamydomonadales > Chlamydomonadaceae > Chloromonas > Chloromonas sp. AAM2. The sequence goes on from QAXH01005293.1 coordinate 11,339, forward strand.
GCCTGGCTGTCTTCAGACGACCGCTGTACACGGTGATAGTGGCATTGCTAAAGTGCATGCGATAGGCATCGTACAGCCAGCATGCACTCCTCACCTTGGTCACGGGCTTGGACCGGTCGTTTATCCAGATGGCCCTGCCTGCAGTTCTCCATCGGTCGCCGCTCGACAAGCGTGTCGCTGCGCCAAGTGCAGCTCTGCGTTACGTTCTTCAATGATTGCTGTTACGAAACCGCGGTTCCAGCAGACAAATTACCTTATCCGCATGAACCCTAACAATCAAATCAAAACGCAATTCCAATGCTGTCCAGTTATCTGTTCAGTTCCTACCCAAGTGAACTTGCCAATGAGCAGCCACCTCTCGTCAAATTGCGTTGCGCACCCTGCAGTCATCCCTGCCTTACAGCTGTCGACCTCACCGCGTTGTCCTCCAGCAGGAAAGGCAGCGCGATCATGTCAGGTGTGAAGCCCTGAACAGCAGGTGGTGGAGAAGGTTGGATGATGATGCAGGCAAAGACTCAGTGACAGCCATGAGAACAATGACGTGGTGCACTGTTGGCAAGAGGTTGCGTGACAGCCGAGACAGAAAGGAAAAGGCTCAGTCACTGTGTGGCAGCTCCACGAAGAAGCTTCAATGCAAAAAATAAGCGAACTTGTAAACTACATAACCAGAGCTCCCTTCGTGCGGAATGCTGCACTGATCCACGTGTATCAAAGATGAATGCAAGTTTGCAAGCGGAAAGCATGTCCTAGAACAGCGCAACAACAGTGCAAATTAAACAACAGCAATGACGATAACAAGTTGTTGCGGAAGCAGTTGGAAGACCACAACAGGAGTAGTGCAACGGAGTGCCTGCAGCCCAGCCTTGAACACCGGTATGGATGACAGCCAAGCCCGGTATTGGATCATCTAAACCTGGCGGTTCCTACTAGTACTGAACCGACTGGTCGACGCCAGGTCGACACAAGGGCGCAGAACAGAATGACGTCAGAGTGAGAATAGCGACTGTGTGACCTGTCAATCCTATGGCTACACATCGACACCAGCGCCCTCTGTTCGTCCTCTTCGACCCGGAGAACCTTGTTCGCTGGAGTTGTCACGGGCGTTGGTGAGTGGCAATAACCCATCCGCGCATACCCCGGGTGTGTCGCAATCCCCTTCACATATAGGTTGGACGGGTTGGAATCCCTTCCCTCATGTAAATGATGCTCATCGATTGGGCAGCCTCGTGCGTATGAGCGAACCCAGCTGCACTCCACGTAAACGGCCGTACAGCCTTGGTTTCCATGTTGTTTTTGTGGTGCTCCATGTGCATCTGAATCAGGGCACGTTTTTCTAAGCGTGAAGTACCATAGTATTCGCGTGGTACTCGGTGCACAGGGAAGCTGCACAACCAAAAGCGGCAGACACCGGGGCTGGTAACTGACAGACAAGCTGGTGATATTGCTTCTCGACTCTGCCTATGCGTGTGCCAGTGTTCCAGATTTCAAAATCGAAAAGTCCGTTTTACTCCCCCATCAGCTTGACAGGCTTGCCCAGACGTTCAGAGTATTCTCGCATATGCATGAGGCCGGGGGCTCCGCCCCCGGACCCCCGGGTGTGTTTTGTGTTGATAGGTCTGGTTACATCAATGGTAATTGAAAAATTCAAACGCTTTGGATCAATCTCAAGCGCATTCATGTTCATGGTCAAGGCATGCCATATCGCCCACGCACATGGCATCCCAATCCCTGACAGCTGCCCTGATTTGCTCATCACCCCAGTGGAATGACTTGCCAAAGAGCCTAGCACAGTGAGATGCTTCTCCTGCAGCTGATTACGCACAGGGCTTTTGATATATTTCATAGCCGTGAACATGCGCTCTTCCTCGACTGAACCGGGCACCATGACAAATGCCAATTCTGACCACTCAGGCATAGCTGCTCGCCTTCCAGGCCACACACCAGCAGGGCAGATGCGCCCTGCTTCCCTCCCATCTGTGCTAGCACTGCCATCTCTCTCTTGCGCTCGGGAACAGACGGAGCCCCCTCAACCTCCTTGGGGTTGCGTCTAGCTAGATTCTCAGTCAACCATGCTTTCTGAATTTTTGAAGTGTCAGTGACGCGGGGCATTCTTGGGTTTCCCCATTTCCTGATTCGCAACTGTGACTCGCTAGTGCTTGCAAGCGCATGCAAGTGCAGAGCCCAGAACGTCCAAAACGGCCAAACCTTTCATTCTGGTGAACTTACAGTTTGCCCAGCAAACTCTCTTCTGGTTGCTTTTCCCTATTGACCCTGGTACTGGCACTTGTCGAGCAGACTCCAAAAGCAATCAAAGCAAAGACGAGGTGAACTTGGCAAGGCACACGGCAGTGTTCCAAAATTCGCGAGAATGCGAGTGTGCTAGAGTTTCACAGCCGGATTTGCGAGAGTAAACTGGCCTTTCCGAAAGCTTGGATTGGGTAAAGCTGGCATGCTTTGGGTTTTAAGCCAGTCGCAATTTCAAGTTGACGAACAAACAATTACAAAGTTGATGTCCTCTTCAGATTCGAGCCTGCTACGGAGAATTCGCCTACTTCCCATTGTTGCCGTGGTCAGTCGATTTATTGAACCAATTCTTACGTGCTCTAGGTGCGGCTGATTGACAGGCTGTGCAGTCTCGCTATTGCCCGTTGCCTGTGCAACCGCCCAGGCGAGTGTAAGCCAATACAAGCTGCAAGTGCTGCTCATGACATCAGAAGGCTAGGTAGCCACTACAACACGCCATGTGGCCATGTGGCAATGTACGCCATGTGGCTAGACAATGTACTTGTGCTGCACAGCCAACCTAGCAAGTTGCTCTTATCAAACGAAAGTGGACGCTTGTCTAGGAAGTTCACACAGGCCAGAAGGCATACAATAACCATTTGTACGACTGTCGTACAATATCAAGTTCTAGACTTTGCATAATCCTCAACACATGCAACACATTTCATGTGGATGGTACATGGATACCGTGTTGTGTTCATGCAGTGTCCGTGCAGACGCACGGCACCAAAGAGTGAGGGAGAAAGAGCTGCACATCTTGTCAACGCTGAAACTGCAGTGTCCCCAGCCGAATAGTGGAGAGTGGTAATCGTTGTGCAGGAGCCTTTGACTGATGCCAAACTACTCCAACCATAAAACAATCGGCATGAGCAAACTGTTGAGCACTCAGCAGCAGCATGAACTGCCAACTGCTAGTAACCACGTTATCTGAATCAAACGTCTTCAGCCGACAAGGTTGTAGGTGGGTACTAGCACACCAAGGTCGCATTTGGAGCAAAAGCCAGGCCATCAGACACGCTTTTAACTACCCAGCAGTGTGATTTGAGTCACATGCAGGGTGGCAAAAGTACTACTTCCGTATGCACAAGCAAGCCTTCTTCGAATAGCTCATACGCCCACATGAGTCTCTAGCCTGCTTTGCACATGAACAGTCAGGGGCTTAGGACATGTGATGTTGGAATTATAAGTGCCCTGCCCTACATCAGAAACGCTCGTCATGTCAACCATCATACCAGACACCAACAGCGCAGCAACGTGCATCTCAGCAACCATACTTCTGGATTGGTGCAGCAACATAAATTGGGGAGCGTGACTGCTGGCTGATGCACGGCCTGAAAGTGAAAAGCACGGCCTGGAAACGATGGCATGCAGAGCATCCCAAATGTATGTCATGTTCTCTGAAACCCCAGCGCGGTCACGTGGCATGCTGCTTCTCAAAACAGTCTTGCCCATACAACCCATAAAATACAATACAAAAACGAGCCGTTCTATAACGTCAGACGGTGTGGGCAGCGGTTGATCGAGGTAACAGCAAACAACTGGTACCAGTCACACACAATTAGCATGATGCCTGATACTGACAACCCGCCCCTCCCTTGTGCCTTTGTGCGTCGGCAGTTGTAGACACCAACCCGTGCGCCAGCTTGTATTGCTGATCAAAATCCAACACAAGGAACAAGACACACTGTTTATTGATGCACTATGCATGACTCTTCTGAACCCCAACTGGTGCACAAACATATGGAAAAGCAGGCACTGCACAATCAGCGGTACACTTTGCAAAAGTGCTCGTAACTGATTAGAAACGGCTTCTAGACCAACCTTTACAAGTTTGATGGGACCCGTCAGGGCAGGAATGGCAAAGATCAGCACTCCTTCAGCACTGATGCAGTACTGGCAGCCTAGTAGCAACACCACTACTACTACACTTACTACTCAACACGAGGTCTGACAGAGAGGTGGTTCTACTGCAGCACGGCCTGCAGATCATCAGTTTTGATAAGGGAGTGGGTCAGGGACAGAAAAGAGAGCTCATCACTTCCGACTTCAGAGGTCGACCGAAGGGGCTGAAAGCAGCGTTTTCTTGCCATCAGCATAACGTTGTTCCCGCTGCTGTGGGCATCATAGATACTGGTCGCATGTGTTCCATGTGACACCCTCCAGCATGTGGCAAGCATTACCATGTGGGTTGGACGGGTTGGAATCCCTCCCCTCATGTAAGACACATCCACCACGTGACGCGTACCCTTTCAAACCCAAGTCTCTCTGAGCAGCCACCAATCACTCGCTACCCAACCTAAGTCCACCCATGCTAGCTGCACTCAAGTTCATAAGAGGTGGGGCAGCATGAAGGTGCACTGAACGGCCCTCGTGCTGCAACGGCACAGCTTGACAGTCTTTGGCTGTTGCTGGGCAGCTACCTAGGGCCACTACCCAGTGTGGCTGCATGTCACCACGCCTCTAACCATTACAAAACACGCATCCAGTGCTGCTAACCCACTCTAGCCCTGTGCAGGGCAACTGTAGCATTCTTTTGTGGGGCGACTACACGAGTGGGCCAGCTCTGCTGTTTAGCAGGGTCATGTCAACCTCTGACAAGTGCCTAGTCACTGAATGGCTGTGGCATATACCATGACCCAGACACTGCTTTGTCAGCCAGTGGGTATTTGGCCCCACTTCATGACTCAACAGGCCCTTTCAGGTTGCCTGTCAGTGTGTCCAGGGATGATGGCAAGAATTGGAACGAATCCAATTCTTGCACCCTGACATTTACTTTGTGTCCCTTCTTGGTGATGTACGGCATGCTCATGCTGAAAGTTATCAGCTTCTCTGGCATGCCTAGTTTGGCACTGAGGTGTGTCTAACATGTCCTTTCAGCCCTCCTTGGCGCCACATGCCCACTGTCTTTCTGGCTGATCGTCACTGACATGGCCTGCTTGACCGCCAACAAATGGCAAAAGGCAGGGGAGCTGCTGACTACACCATGCATTGCACTGCCTTGTGGGTGGCTCGTCCGTCAGCCCTCCATAACGCCACACGTTCATTGAATGACTGGAAGGTCGTCACTGAGCATTTCCATGAAGTTCTCGAGCGACCCTGTGGCATCCTTCATGAAAAGTGTGTGAATGGCAGCCATCTGAGCCTCGCTGCTCAGCCCATTCATGCCGTTGTGGATATCGCCATTGCCCAGCAGTACGGCGTCCAGACCGTGGAGCAACTCGCCTGCAAAAAAAGGGACGGAAAGTGCATCAATTGCAAATGGTTAGATGCGCACGGACTGAGCGGGGCTGGATGATAGCGAATGGGGCACGGACAACGGGGCTGAAAACAATGAAAATGGAACCTGCACAACAGATCTGCTGCACAACGACCACCCTGAAACAGCTACTGACAGCGCAGGCGCAAGCGCATGGCTCAGCCTAGAAATCAGTCAAATCCTGCTACAAGGCAAATGAAGCCTCAGCTGGTGTGCATGGCTTTGGTTGAGCTGTATGGCAGAAGAAAGCTGGCCACAAAACAACGGACTGATAATAATCACAGTACTCACCCGTGGGTATACTGAGAGTTGAGCTGCAACCCATCGCTGCTTCAAAGCCCGTTTTGCTCAGGCCTCCACCCAGCATGCCGCTGACAGACGTCTGCATGGCACCAGCTCCATTGTCCGGCAAGCCCAGTTCATGCACCAATGCAGGAACCATTGCGCTGCCAGCAGGCCCGCCCATCATGCCGTTCCCATACATGAAATGCATGGGATGCATGGAGTTGGCGCCATGCTGCTGCATGGGGCTCTGCATGGAGTTCTTTGAGGAGGAAGGTGCCATGGACCCCTCACCCTGCGCATGTGATTGAGATCCTGAGCCTTGCTGGGGCTGCATCATCATGTTAGGCATGACCCCCATGGCCATGGCTTGTTGCATGAAGGCTTGCTGCATGGCTGCTGGGGCCATCATCATGCCCATGCCACCTTGCATCATGCCCATGCCTTGCGACATGGGAAGCATCATCATGCCCATGTCCCCATGACCCATCATGCCGCCTTGCTGCTGCTGCATAGCATTTGGCTGCATGGGGTTCCCCTGTTGGGTCTGTTGCTGCTGCTGCCCAGCCAAGCCTCCACTCCCGCTGCCAGGGACTGTCTGGCTGGCAGTCCTTGTCAGCTGCTGCTGCTGGCTCAGAGCAGCCAGCAGTGGATGCAGCGCCGCCGGCCCACCACCAGCTGCCCCTTGCTGCTGCTGCTGTTGTTGCTGCTGCTGCTGTGCTGCAGCGGAGCCTGTAGCCAGCAGCGCTGCCAGCTGCTGCTGTTGCTGGGCGGCCGTCAGCGGCTGTGCCGGGGCTGGCTGGGCTGCAGCCGCCCCCCCGGCCCACCCTCCCCCACACCACCCGCTGCAATTTGCCCAGTAACAGCAGACTGCACCAACCCAACAGGCGGCACTCCATTGTACCCCATCTGCGTGAGCGCCTTTGAAAGCTTCACAATCTGCCGCCGAGGCCATCTCTTGATGCCATGCCGCCGGCACGCCCGCTTCAGCGTGGTTGCACAGATGCCTAAATTGGCTGCGGCCTCCTTAAGCCCCAAGCCAAACTGGGCTTGAAGCTCCTCAAACCGCAACCGCTTGCCTGCCCCCCCATCCACCCGATTTCTGTTCGCCTTGCCTCCCCCCTCTTCATCATCTGAATCATCATCCTCTTCCGCATCAGAGCCAATGCCAACATTCTCATCTTCTGCATCCTCGCCTCCCATTTCACTTTTGATCCCATTCTGGCCACCATTGCCATTGCCTGCTTTTCCACCGGTGCTGGCCAAAGCCTGGGCTAACACTTGGTGGAGATGTGAGGATGATGCTGCAGTGGGGAGGGAATTTCCGCCTGCAGGGCGTGACTGTTGCGGGGCTGCGCTGCTCCCACCAGACGCCCCCGCAGACGCGTCCCCGGATCCGCTTACCAACGCACGCAGCGAGGTCAGCATGTTGGGGTTGAGCCCATTGGCAGTAATGAACGACATGAGCTGAAGCATTTGTGGATCCTGGGATGGAAAAGCGGGCGCAGCGGGAGTCGTGGTGGTGGTGGCGCCAGGCCGTTGCTGTGAACCACCTTGCTGGGAAGAGGAGCGGGCGAAGTTGTGTGTGGGTGCATCAGTGGAGGCTGGCATGGCGGGCGTGTGCCCGCTGCTGCTGCCTTCCCGCGGACCCCTGGGGCTGGCATGAACCCCGGTGCTTGTGGCTCCGTGGCTGTTCTGGGAGTTGCGCTGCAGCGTGTCTTTGCCATGTGCTGTCCCCTCGGGCACCTCCCGCTCCCCTGCACAAGCAGTACTTGGGCCAGGCTCATGGAAGCTGCTCACGTGTGGGCACGCCAGTTGAGCGTGCCCTGTTCGTTCTGAAAACTTACTGTTCCATTCTAAACAGAGAATGTAAAACGACTCACTCACAGGCCATGCGCAGAGAAATCTGGCATAGTGTACCCAACAACTGTACACATGGGGGTTCACATTGGTTGCCAAGGATTCATTAGTGACCATTTATTTCTGCCCTGCCTTGCCCTTGCTGAGCGGTCCTCACAAGGCCACATCGCTACTTGTTTTGCTGGTGTGTCCCGCTTTTGACCCCCCCCCCACCCGTTGTAGGTGGGTGATCATAGGTAACCTTTAGTACAACAAGCTAGCCTCAGTAACTCAAACATGCAAGGCCACTTCTGAGCCCTGCATGTCATCCCCTGCAACTATTCCGGGCCGCCCGTTGCAATTGCTTCTGCATGCAGTACTCCTTAGCAACGCTTCTAATGGCCATAAACCCTGGCCATACCACTGACCTGTAACCTCAATGTCGGCTGCTTCATGGGTCGCCTCCATGCGGCCACTGCTTGTGGCCATGGTGTTATCATCTGCAGGGCCGTCCAGCTGCTTGGGCCCTGCCCGCTTGCTCTCAGAACCGTTTCTGCCTTTTGAGTTGGACTTGAGCTCGTGGTCCACGTGCATAGGCCACTGCCTCAGGCCTGAAGGGCCGCAGCCCATCTGATCTAACGTGATGGTGGATAGAGACATGGCCTGTGGGGCACATGGCAACCATGCGTCATAAGCAAGCAAAACTTCCTGCTCATGAGCCGCCTGCTGCAGCAGCCAATGCGAACTGTCAAAATGACACCCTTCAATTCGTAGAGGCCAGTTCAGAGAGTCCAGTCTCTTCTGAAACACCACTTTGTTGCTAGTCGCATATGCCCAGCCCGCTGCCGTGTGGTTTCCTACTCCAAGGCCAAATGTGAATAACACCGTTTCCGTTCTCACTCATGTGGCAGTAACTGCATAGCTCAGACCCACTGACCAAATGGCCTGCCATGCGTGGCCCACTGACAAGATCGCCTGCCATACAATGACGTGCGAGCCATCCTCATGCTCCGCACCCCCACACTGCACTGTACACACCTGTAAACACCCTGACAGCCATGACACCACCGCTGGGAATACCACGTCTTTGTCACTCTGCACGAGCTCAAACACTGCCAGGGGCTTGTCTGAGCTGTCCCGCTCATAGATGGGCACCATCATGGATGAGTGCACACGGCAGCGCTGAGCCTCGCTCACACGCAAGTAAACCTGCCACAGGCATTGGCGCTGAACTTGAGTGTAAAGAAGTGTGCATGAAGCATGACAGATAGTGTGCAGTGCATGAAACGGTCTGACTGCGGTACCCTGAGCGTGCGCCCCGAACAGCGTATGTGTATGCGTGTGCATGTGTAAGAACTGTGAGAGGAAGCATTGTAGAAATGCACTGCATAAAACATCCATGTAAGTGAGCAGCCCAACGAAGGCATGAGATGAGGGTTCAGGCCGCCTTTCCATAGGGTCGCGAACCCTATGTACTTGTCGAACATTTCTTGGGTCACACATGTGACGTTGCGTACACTTTGCACACAAAAATGGCGATACTCCTTGTGCCATGAGTGCCCACGTCCCATGTGCTTGTGACACATCTCGTGGGCCAGACATACCCCACCTGTTTATCATACTTCTGGACGTCGTGCGACATCTCAGGCTGCAGACAGCAAGCGTCAAAAGTAACAGCACTGCTGAGTTACTGATGTCAGCCGGTGGCAAAGTGCAAGCGTGTCATCCCAAGTGACCATGCATGCCTTTGAGGACTTTCTACTCGATGCATGCCATGCAAGAAATGAATGCAGCAACAGGTGCTTGGCTGCGGGAAAGCGCTGCCAGCTTTGCCAGCTTGACTGCAGTCCTTTGGCCCCGACTCTCCTGTTCATGCTCAGCATGCTGATTGTCCTACCAAACGTGTTGTACCCAGCTCTGCCCATCGTTCTCTTGCTGATCCCCGGCTGTTGGACACTGCTCACATGTTCCAACTGGCACTGCACCTGTCATGCAGCACTCACTTCCATAGTGGCAAATACCCTCCCAATAGCTCCCATTAGGCTGGGCCTTGTGACGTCGGTAGAGAAGCGATACCGGACAGACACGCATCTAAACAAAGCTAGGAGGTCGCCAACGCCCACCACGGCGAAAGGCAAGCCCTGTGTGCGCACACGGAGACATGAGTGTGAGCGACGAAAGTCCGACTACGCGATTGCTGCGAGCTGTGAAACCTTGTCTATTCGCTGCTGTGCTGCTTAAGCTGTGCTGCTCTACTGCTGTCGTGTCCAGTGCTTGTTCCGCTCCTTCCTTACTTGCGCGCTCAGTACAATTGTGCCATCGCTGCATTGCTCAGGCATCCAGACCTGCAACACGCAATATGCACGCAAACGCATGAGATAAATCACGACAAAATGCAAGCCTAGTGTTCACGGTACCCGCACATTACCACTGGAGTGAACGAGCACGTCCTGATGCGATGAGATAAGAGCATAGACCCACCTGCACTAAAGCACCGGACTTGACAGACGCGAGATGCCCTGAGAACTCAACAATCGCCTTGTTCAGTCGCTGTTTTAATGACATGGCCTCTGGAGCCTGGCCTGATGACATGGCTGTCATCGGCTAGTGAGAATGGTTGCAAAAGCCTAGACAAGTGTTCAAAACCCTGAATACTTCGCAAAGCAAACTCTCGTTGTCCTGGGCGTATATGCAAGCAGAAAGCGAGAGGAGCGAGTCGCAGTCGCATGCACGCCGCAATCCAAGCCGTCTCGCCGCAGTTGCTTTTTTTGCCATCACGTGCGTCGTGCGGTTGTGCAGGGTTCATCCATCGCTTTTCTTTTCTTGGTCGCCATTAAGTTGCCTACCTACTACTAATCATGCCGGCCGTAGTTATCAGTTCAATGATGTTGTCCTAGCAGGTATGCGCGTGCGGGAGATGGTGCATGGCTTGGATTCTGTCCAACGCAAGTGTGTTCGCACACCATTACTGTTCTGCTGCTCAGCTCCGTCTGCCAGTGGAACACAATGCACTTTGATGTTGTACGGGTGAGCGTAGGAGGCATTAAGCATGCAGACGCTGCACACTCATGCATGTGTTGAGGATGCCACCGCAGAGCCCAAAACCTAATTCTTGGCTGGATGAACTAAAAGATGGGCGGGGCATGCCGGTCTGCTACTTTCTACTTTTGGCCTGAGTCAGGTTAACCACAGATGATACTGGTAGTGCTGGCAACTCCGTAATGAATGAACATGTCGCACTGTGCTTCCTCGGCTCGTGTGGATGCCTGGTTCTTTTCATTTGCATGATTATTTTCCTTGAGTTAATCCATTAAATCGTGGAAATGGAGGGGTTACCCCAGCCTCTCTTGCGCAAGAGAGGCTGGGGTAACCCCTCCATTTCCACGATTTAATGGATTAATGCGTGGAAAATATCCATGCAAATCAAAAGAACCAGGCATCAATGCCTGGTAATAGGAAGTAAGGCCCAAAATGTGGCATTATGCGTCAGACGCCAGGCCCATATCAGTCCTATAAATCCAAAATACATACCGCAAGTGGTCAAAATGGTCCCGCAGGTGTCAGCATGCGACTCTGGTGGTACACCTTGCGATGTCTGGTACCACATGTATGGTAGTTTAGTCGACACAACTGAAAATGAAGAGGCACACCTCACGATGAACAGAACGCAGCTGCCTGGCTAGGCTGATCATACTTTTCGCTTACGGATGATACCACCCAGTCCACCAGCCCATCGTTGCAGAAATGAAATGTTTGCCTCCTATGTTGCCAGTTTTCTGCGCACCTGTACGAAGCACATGTTGCTGCAGCAACAAGATCCAGTAGCAGCCCAGTCAAAGCCAGTCCCCAAGTGACAGGTGGGGGGAGATTATGCCACCGCTTGGCAAGGCACCAGGGGCCTTCAAACTCAAATGGCTGACTCCATGGGCCCAACGCCAACCATGCAGCGGCCCACTGGCCCGGGTCACGAGGTTGTATGAGAACACAATATGAAATGTGGCTGGTTTCGACATGTGGCCAGCTGTCCACCAATCCATACCTGTTTCTAGCTAGGCGGCACACTATGACATGCTTAGGGTGAAAATGCCCAAGCGTCTGCTCAAGCTGTACAGGATGTTCTCGGACCAAAATAGCACATCCTTGGCCCACACCAGGGTGTACTTTGCCTTCCAACTGGCACGCCGCCGCTTCGCACACATTTGGCATGCACACCATTTGCTACCCCGCTTACCCCGCTACCGCTTCCCCCGCCCTCTAAACCACCAGTCCCCCTCCCTCTTCACCCTCCAGACACGCCACCACCTCTAGACTCGCCACCATCGCCTCCACCACCCCGTTGCAAGAGCAGCCACCAAGGTGCCTGAGTTGGTTTAGGCCGGTAATCAGGCCCATCAAGCCAAGCTCCTGCGCACCCTGTGAGTCCCGTCACGAACTTGTAGCAATTCTTGGTGTCAAGCGTAAGGGGGGGAGAGGTGACAGGCAAGATTGGTGGACATGAGTTGAGTCGGGGATCCCTGATGTCCAATGGGCGCAGTTCAATTAGCAATGTAATATGGGAAGGGAAGGTGCATTGTCAGGCAAGGGTCCTGGTATGACAGCTGGAATGGGCGTTGCATGTGGGTTTCTCACAGCACGTAAGGCTATGAAAGGCTATGTCATTAAAGCAAGGGGGTTTCTCTGAGAAGCGGAGGGGCGTGCAAGCAGCGCCTCAGGGTCGACATCCACGCCCATACTAGCATCAGACCAAGTTCCACCATCCAGCAACCATGGCACTGCTTGCAGAACTACAGGCCTGCGTCAAGGAGACCCGAGTGGTGAGTGTCACTGGGGACATCAAGGCCAAAGCATCGGTGCTGTGGGGTGCTATGGTTGAGCACAGCACCAAGGTGCTTGCAAAGGCCTTGTGTGGCGACTACGGCGCCTTCTCGTCAGCGAGCCCTAGCTCATGGTGGTGTCCCATCAACTACCAGGCATGAGGTACCAGGCATGGCCAGGTCGACGCCAGAAGTCACATGCTGACAGTGCGGGACCACTTTAATCACTTGCGGTATGCATACCGCAATCAAAAGGCTGCTCTGGGCCTGTCGTCTGACGGCTTATGCGGCTTTAATATGTATTACCAGGCATGTGTGTGCGCCTGTGTGCATTGGCACAGGCCGTCACCCAACGGACACGAGATTCAGCAGAGTCCATGCAGGGTCTGTTGATGGTCCGAATTGAGCAGTAGAAGGCAAGAGTGCAGTGCGCGCTCAGACGAAGAATGACGTCAGAGTGAGAATAACGACTGTGTGACCTGTCAATCCTATGGCTACATATCGACACCAGCGCCCTCTGTTCGTCCTCTTTTTGGAGGTTAGACATCAACACCGCGTTGCACGACTTCTGCCGCATCGTACTGAGGTTAGGATCACACAGGATCAGGCAGACCGCCTTCACACTTTTCCATTAAAGGCGTTGCGCATGCAGGCAAGGCGCATTTTGGCGTCGCGGTCGAGGTCTGCAACCCGGTGGCTTCTCCAAGCTCCCAGCTCCCAAGGACAATTGGCAGTTGACGAAGGACAAGTTGAAGGTTGTAGTTTGGCAGCTCGGTTGTGACGAGAGTCGGTTTTGACTGTGACCCTGACTGAGATATGAGACATAGCATTTAAGAAACGATGAACATTGAATCATTTACATATTTTCAGGCCTCGTTTTGGGTCTAAGGAGGTCTGCGGACAGGATAGCACCTCGAGAGGTTGGCCACTACCATTACTATCCTGGTGTATCGCAATCCCCTTCACATGTAGGTTGGACGGGTTGGAATCCCTCCCCTTATGTGAGCAGAGAGGTCTTTTAAAAAAAGATAGTAGCATCAAGCAACCGATCAAGAGAGTGAAGCAACCGATCATATCATCAAGCAAGAAGCAACCATGCCTCCCTCTCCTTTGACCATATAAAGTTGCAGGTTCATATCTCGTCCCGCATACTTGGCTTTTTGAGGGTGCGGGATCCAAAAAAACCCATTTTCGACCTTCTGCGAACATCCTGCGGGAACTTCAAATGATTATTTTTCCGTTTTCGTGCCCTTTCCCCCCTTTTTCGCCTATGTATTAGCGTCCTTCCGCGTTGAAACGCCTGAGCGAAAAAGAATTTCTTGGCATGTACGGGTGCGGGACCTGCGGAACAGGTTTTGATAGATGTCATTTTGCGGGGAACCACGTGGTAAGTCGCCACACAGTGTCATAATCCCCTTCACATGCATGTTGAACGGGCTTACCACCCTGCCTCCTGTTGTACAACTGGCCTATCAGCCTCATATGCTCCTTAGTTAGTGCGCAGCATCTGTCTTCCAGTCAGGACGCCACAGAACTCGTGGTCACTTCAAATGTGTCCCAGAACTGGCAAACATCTTCTTTTTCCAAGGGTGGCCGGTTTACAAAACACGTGACAGGCTGCATGCAAAATGTCAATGGGCCCATCTGCAAAGTGACTGCGCGCGAACAACAATCCAAAGGTTCTCCGTTCTGGGGTTAGGCAGACTCGGTAGTTGCAGCACGTAACTCGCTACAAGCCTGGTCCTTGCATCAGCAACCAATAAAGGCTGCTTAACACTTCCTGAGTAAGAACATTGAGTCTTGCAAGCCGAGTAAAGAAAAGCGGCAATCATGCGCTGCCCAACGTCTGGTCCTGATGGTGTGCTCTGCCCGAATACTGCAGCTCTCATAGTGTCAGTGCCCTTCTCCACACAGGCAGCAGGGCGTGCTTACGATACTGGACTGGGTGTGACAGTGCATGCGCCAGTGGGGCTACCTTCCTACTATGTTCCAACGGAAACGGTCCGTGACGGGGTGTGAGAATGAGTGAGGCAGGCAGTCAACGTCAGCGTCATGATCGAGAGGACCTGCTTGATGAACATGGTCATGAAGCAAACAGAGGTCGTCCAGCCTTGTGCAGGCTAAAAATCATGAAAGCCTGAACGGTTTGATAGTGAACGAAGCCCAGTGAACGCAGCCCAGTGAACGCAGCCCTTCTTGTTTCAATTATAAAGTACTGATGAGTAAGTCTTGTTTGTAATGAGGACTTGCCCCACAGGCTCAACTAGCAAAAACGTTCTGAAGATTGCCACACAAAGACCACATGTCACACTGTTGTCCACCCCCACCCAAAAGGCCCTTAGGTGCACGTGATTCTGTGCCCCTCACAAACGGCCCGACATTGAAACTCCCAGCAAGCAAGCGTCACGTTCCGTCCACGTGCCATGGGAGTGGCCACTCGCATCAAGCAAACAAAGTTGCCAAATGTGATGGATTTTGCCGTACCTAAACCTTGTTTGGTGCTTGAGGCTCACGCTTGCCTAGTGCATTGCCTGGTGCAAGCGGTTTCCGGCTTGGTGTATTGTGCATGGCAGTAGTGGTTGGATCAGCGCCAAGTGCAGAGTTGTGGAGCCATCTCAACAGGCCCTTCCAACTCGTGCTGAACACCATCAGTACCCTTGGTGCAACATCATGAGCCGCTGCCTGGCGTAGCTTCCAAGCGCGGCGGAAGCATGCTCGGTCCCATCAGCATTGGCAGCCAGGGTATGGCGTCTTCCTGGTGCAGCTCCCAGTTAGTACTCCTGGCGTAGCTTTCGAGTGCAATGCAAGCATGACGCACAGGCATGGTCATGAAGGTGGAGAAGGCTGTTCGCCTGAGCACCCGAACACTAAACACATTCACGTGCTCCTGTCGTGTACAGACAAGCTTCACCCACAGTCAAGGCCACGTGGGGTGCTCATGACAGCTGGACCCAGTTAGTTGGGCGCAACTTCTGAATGGCGTTGTAGCGGTAAGGGCCGCCTACACTGAGCTGTGCATTCTCCAGGAGGGCGCTGGTGTGGCGCCCAGCTGCATGTGTAGTAGCACGTGCTCGAGGGAAAAGCGAGCTGCATGCGGTGTGCCACATGGGGGAGGAGGGCTGCTGGAAGTGACAAGGGCGCTGCGCGGCTACATTCACCCATTCATTCCATGCACATGCAGAGCGCATGTCTGGGAAGAGGGAGCTGCTGGCTGGAGCTGCTGCCAGGGTAGCGCATGCTATGTGCGGCCTCCTGGTACAAAGAAGTTGTCGGAGTAGAATAGCGGCGCAAGGCCCAGCACGCAACCGAACATGACACCCACTGTTGCGCCGATAGCCTTGGTCACTGCAAACACCACGTATGGCAGATGTACATCGAATGAACGGGTGCATGTGAAAGTTGTGTGCTTGTTTACGCTGTCAGATGGTCAAGGCAGAGGCTACGAAAGCAGGCATTTCAGATATCTGGTTGAAACTGCAACCTGGTGAAGTGGAGCATGCGTGTTGACTTACTCTTGGTGGAGTGCATCCGGGTTTGATGCTTAGACAGCTTGAAATCACGGATGTAGGGTAGCTTGCGCACACGGGCCTGCGTCCACACCATGAACGGATTTTGGTGCATTCAGAGCAATAAATCATGCAGAGTAAAATACGTTTGGGGCAGGTGATGCTTAGGAATAAAAGAGATAGGAGTGCACGTCTGCCACATCACAGGCCAACCAAGTAGTGCTCAAACCACGCTGCCCACCCTACCATGCACAAAGAACGTTTGATAACCCAGCATCTGATCGCTTGTGGACCTCAAGCGCTCCCCTGGTCAGGCCAGCCAAGCTCAAGAAATTGATTGCGCCAACTTGATTGAAGACGTAGACACCACTAAGCGAGCTTCCTTCTGCAATCGTCTGGATATTTCGACAACACAGCAGTAACTGACTGAATGCATGCCACTCACCTCTATGCCATTGGCTGCCCCCACTCCAATCACGTCCGCCACCAGATTGCCCAGGCCAGCAGACGCCAGCGTGGAAAGGCCTAGTCGCCGCCCGAACACCTCGTCAATCTCTTCGCCAGCAACAAGCTGAAAGACAAGCAGCCACGGCAGCATGCACCTCTTTGTGACAGAGTGGGTGAACGGGACTGCAACGGTATGCATTGTTGCATTGCAGGAGGATGCTTCCCTTCATACCTTACTCCCAAGGTTGCAAGACGCTGTGGTGACCCCAAATTCAATTCTCCACAGCAGACCAGCCGTCGTGCCTCAGAATTCAATACACATGGCCCAAGAACCCTCATCCCTACAGCCACTCACCATAATAAAGTTATCCAGGAATCCAAAGCCTACGAAGGGTATCGCTGCTGCGATGAAGACCATGCGCAAGGCTCGCCAGTCAGGTGGTGTGCGGATGTTGGAACCGTCCAACGCCCGGTGCAACTGCAGCGCATGCTGGAACTCGTCCCTGTGGGCAATCAATGTGCAGGAAACTCTCACATGGACTCGGTCAATGGGAGCTCTACAATACTGTTGTGATGACTTTTGCTGTGATGATGCAACGCGCTTGCTGTCAATGCGCTTGCTGCAGCTCAGGAGTTTATTCTGCAGCATGCCGCCATGCGTTCCTGCTTTCCTGTACAGATGCAGCTCGTTTGGATGTCTGCAAGCTAATCTGGGAATGCTATGTAATGAAAATGATCGTTGGTCCCCCATGTATGAGAACGCCCTGCACTCCTACACAAACCTGGCATGGCCCATGCCTACACACTTGCGCTGCATCACCTTACTCCAGCTTTGTCAAACCCGGCTTGCCTGCAAGCCATGGTGGACACGTTGATTCTGCCCACTGCTTACCTGTTGAGGTGACCCTTTTCCCCATCTATATCCGCCGCTTCAAAGAGCTCACGTACGTATCTGATGCCAGGCAAGGGAAAAACAACGTTTGACGTCAGGCAATAATTGTCAGATGGAGCAGAGGGGGGGAGGTAAAATAGAAAATGACCATATGAGGGAGTGGGTATCTCTGAACCACTTCTACGAATGCTGACGGTGTAAGGAGCTCAAATCCAAGGTTTCAGGTCATTGTGAGATGGTTGACTGGGTGGTACAAAAGTCCTCCAAAAGGCCCGACCAGCTTTGGCCAAGTTGCATGATTTACTGTGTCAGCATCACTTTGCCGCAATTTTGACGTCATTCTGCTTGCATGACTGCTTAGGGCATGACTGCTTAGGGCATGACTGCTTGTGGCAACAATCACCTAGGAACCAGCTGTCGGTCAAAAAAGCCATCACAACTGGCATCAGTACACCCGGTGGGGTGGTCTTCTGGCTTGCATGTCTGTGCCCCTGATTTTTTTGGGGGGACCCAAACAGTTTACTTGAGTTAACTTGGCTGGTTGTTAAGTCCTGCTTTGCTGTGCCAGTAAGTCTCGTCTTTGGCGACATCATCCGCTTCTGTGCTACACGTTGAGGCTTTGACCAGCTATATGCTCGTATGTACATGCGGATGCATGTGTACCACGTTTCACTTGTTAGCTGATAGGGTGGTTTACTACGGAAGGACCTAAGCGGACCTTGGCCTTCAGCCCGAAACACATGACCTACCTTTCGTCGATTTCCCGGTCAGTGGTGGCTTTACTCAAAGCTGCATGCAAGAGAGCATGTGCACGTCTGAGTGAGAGGTGAAAGGAAGAGAGGATGTGCAGTTCTGCGCGTGTGCTGGGTTTCTTGGCTCATTGGTGTATGTTTACATGCACTGGAGCGCATGAGCATAGAAGATGGCCTGTGTCAGTGTATGGGTTGTGTTGCATGGGCAACAGCATGTGTGCAGCCACGTGCATCCCTGCTCTCGTCGATACAGCATGGCCTATCTGTCATCCATAAGTGCCCTCATGCTGCCTCGTGTGCTTCCAGACAGTGACCCAATTCCCCATGTACCGCTCAGATGGTCCCTGAACTCAAAAGCACTGTCATGCACACACCCTCGGTGCATGGGTTGGAGTGCATCGTTTTACCTCCTGCTAAGAGAGCGCGTTGAGCTGGCGAGAGCAGTTGTGCCAATTCGTCTGCCGCCTGTGCTGGAGTGTTGGCAAAAGCCTGCTGGACCGCAGCGCCTGATGCCTGCCCAAGGACGCTGCTTGAATTGTTTTGACCTTCTGGAGGTGAGGAAGTGCTGGCGTGCCGCGAAGCAAGCTGTGCCTGACCGTGTTGGACGCAATCCGAGAACAAGTTAGTCAGCTGGCACCACTGATGGGTGGTTTGATACAACGAGCGTGCTCGTCGCGCAGCGAGCATTCTCGTGCGCAAAGCGCGCAGTAGCTTTGACTCACAATATCGTGCCTGAAATGCTCACGGGCTCGCACATGCACTCTCTAGCATCTGAAAACAGCCACCGTTACGCGGTTCCGGTACCCAAGTTGAATCAAGGGGCCCAGAATGCCTTGGGCCCATTCACGACAATAAACAATTGGGCTAGTCAATACTGCTGTAATCATGCAGTACCCATTGAGCTGCACAGTGCCAGACAAGTCTAACCAGCTCCCGGTGCTTGACAAGCCAGCACGTCAGGCTGCCATGCTCACTGGAAAGCACAAATCCATCCACCGCGTTTTTGATGTGAATGCAACTTTTCAGGCTCAGCACACAAGCAAGCTCTTGGACATCTAGCAGTCATGACCAGTAAGGTCCACATGCATGAACATGCGCCGTTTTCACCACACAGTAAAGAAACAGAACCCTGATAGTGGCGCAGTGACAGTGTTTTCAGTACACGGCCACTTCTGGCAGGCTGTGCATGTTGCGTTCGCCAACTCAGCTGTGGCGGACTGTTTGAGGCAATTTGTTTATGTGCTGAAATAAAACAAATGCATTAGTGGTCCAGGAAGCTTCAATACTTAAGCTACTTTGAGCCTAATGGGGTTTGCGGACAGGATCACTATCACGGTGTGCCACAATCCCCTCATGCATGTCGATCTGGCTGGTGCAAGGAGTCGCACCTTGTATGCTCCACCCTCTCCAACATTCTGATAATTGTCGGTCTTGCCCAAGGCTGTGCGATACCATGGACGTGTGACACCTTGATGACATGTGTGAGTGAACGGCCACAGCTCAGGACCAAAAGCAGGTTCAGTTACACGACCATCGTGTAGGAAGCAAGGGGGCGTTTTGCCAGAGGGGGCTGGGCAACTTGTTTAGTCACAAAGGACCATCTCTTTCTGTTCCTGCTCGATGGCCGGCTTGCTCTCAGGCGGCCGCCACCCTAGGAACTGAGGCCCTGACAATGTCGCCATCTTAGACCCAGACTTTGTTTCCCGTCCTTTGTTTCTAGCTGCACCTGCTGAACCCATGTTTGACAGCGTTTGTTTGTCGACAGTGCTTTGACTTCTGTGTTCTTTGCTGTATGCGCCGTGAAGTTGCCTTCTGTTGCTCAGGGTCGGTTAGGAGGGTATCCAGCCTCGTCTCTTGCATTGCTTTACTAGTATTCGTGCTTGGTGCATGTGGGCACCCCTGATGCAATACAATCAATACATACACATATGTGTCAATCACATACGGGGTTAACCGCGGGGTGACCATCGCGTGTTGTGGTAGACGGCGCATTGCCACTTCT
>QAXH01005293.1:31572-71572 GCA_004335635.1 Chloromonas sp. AAM2
CAGCCTGTTTCCAACTCTCCTTTCTTGGTTGTTCTGGCAATTGAGGTGCATCTGACGTCTGCCCTTCGTCCAGTTTTTGCTGCTTCGTTTGACATAGTGGGTCTCTTCTCCTGCTGCCTGCTTCTTCCTTCAATTATGTTTGCAATGTGGTAGTGTGCTCTCCCACCTTGCAATTCTCGTGGATCCATGGCTGCTGGCTGTCGTTGCTTGCATTTAGTCGTGTTGTGTCGCATTGTTGTGCAGCCAGTTTGTTGTCTGTTGCTTTTGGTGTAAGAGGGGACTTTTTTAAACAGTGGGAAGTACAGTGACGGGACGGTCTCTTTCTCATCCACTTGCTCACGTTGCCACTGCTAGGCTTGTACAGGCACAATGCGTTTGCCACAATCAATTTACAGTAGAGACGATTGCTGTGTCCTCCAAATTTGTGGATGCAATCAGACGGATATGTTGAGACACTACACTTTAGAGAGGACATTGAACGAATGTTTTCAGGCCCTGTTTTGGGTCTTACGAGGTATGCGGACCTCAAGGGGTTGGCCACTACCATACTGTCCTGGTGTTTCACAATCCTCTTCACATGTAGGTGGGACGGGTTGGAATCCCTCCCCCCACGTGAGTTGCGCCATGACTTGGACATGGCCAAAATTACTTTGGGCACATCATTGCTATGGACACGGTTGACCTACATAGCCTGGAATCCTGGCCCCAGCAACATACAGGGGAGCAAGTCACTTGGCTCTGCAGCTGACGATAATGGTCCACCAGTGCCTTCGTTAGCTGACAACGTGCCAACCGCATGGTTTCTTTGAAACAAAATTTACAATTTACACATGTCGCATTGTAGCGACATAGCAAGCAGAGGGGGCAGCAATTGCACCTTTGAAACAAAAGGCACAGCGCCATAGCATAGTCATTAGTCATAACGAAAAGGACGAATCATTCATGGCTCCATGTCAGAGATCAGTTCCCACCAGAGACCATGTATCTGCACCATTTGTGGTGCGTCACAAGCACACATACCAAGGCAAAAGGTACAGCACAAAGCAGCTGGAAAAACAGGCCAGAGAGTCTTTGGTTGAAAAAACATGCTGTGTTTGCTCTTTGAGAAAGAGCGGCACGCTAGATACGCAATCCAAAGCGCATGTACCGCACATCCAAGACACCACCCCATGATGTGGCCAGCTCCATGTGGGCAGCAATGATGATCACTATGCTGAGTAGTGCGTGCAAGGCCCAATGTATTGAGAACATCATCTGCTCATCATTCCTGAGGCAGTTGAAACGGCTGTTGGGAGTGGCGGCAACATAAAACAGAGAGCTTGCGTGGAGGACACCCATTGTTGAGATGGAAACTGTGGGAGGGCAACGGGTCACTGACTGGAGAGGCAGGAGAGGGAGGAGCAGTATACCATTCAAATTATAACTTTTCAATTTTTTGTTCAGATGCTGCCTCGTCGGGGGGCCTGTGGCAATAGAACAACAGGGGTCCCAGATGTTGACATGGCGCGCGCTTTGACCACACGCTTATGGCGCCTCCACCAGGCTTGCTGTGCCCGCTTGCGGATTTGCTGAATCAGCTGCCGTTTTCGACCATACACCATTGCACTGGCTGAGCCAGCAGCAGCATTGCGAGCAGCAACGAGTGGTGGGACGCCCTGGCTGGACACCAGCGATGCCGGAGGTGGGGCACAGATGGCCGCAGCACGCATAGACGGCAACTGTTCCAGCCCGGGCGAGGCGCCGACATCACTGATTTCCGTAGCACCTCTCAGCATCAGCAGCTCCTGAACGCTCTGTGCATAAATTGGCCGTAGGCATGGCCAGAAACGGCGGTGCACGTGTAGGGAGGAGACAATGCCAAGAGCGCCTGCACGGCTGGGGCTCGGCGGGCCGGGCAGAGGGGGTGGCTGTTGGCCAAGTAGCACCCGAAGGCAAGCCTCGGTGGAATGGGCAGTGGCGGCAAGGTTGTAGCCACCTTCCAAGAGCAGCACTAGTGGGGCCAGGGACTTGAGGGCTGCTGTCATGTGGGCGAAGCACTCAGGAGTCACTCGGCAACCGCCAATGGGATCGCCGTCGGCAGCATCAAAGCCGGCTGAGACGATGATCAGGTCAGGGCGGTACGAGCGTGCCACCGGCTGCAGCCAAGGAAAGGACACGGTCATGTCGAGCAAGGAAAGGCATGGCATGTTGTATGACCTGACAAGAGCACAGCTGATGTTTTAGCATACGCTGCAAGTTGACAACGCGACTGCAGACTTAGCTCACTTGCCGGCAGGCAGCAACTGTGAAAGACAGTGACAACTGCAATCCACGTGCTTTCATGCCTGCCAGATCTTTCTTCCAAGACTCACCATCAGCACGCGGTCAAAGGCGGACATGTAGTCAGTGTTGTGTAAGTTGCCACCGTTCCAGGCCACGTTGACCGTGTAGCCCATGCCTGCGCCCTGGCCAACCTCCTCTGGACTCCCGGTGCCAGGATAAAACGAGCCGCTGCACATGCACAACAGGAATCACGAGAATGACCACATGTCGATGTGATATGATATGCAGGATTGTGCACTGAAAACGGTTTTGTGCCTGAACTGCGTACTGTTTGAGTACTGGTGAACACGCATGGCGTAATGAACTCAACTTTTCTAACAGCAGTGGACGGCATGGCGTTTGCAATGATACAGCAGCAAGACAGCCGACCACAGAGACAGGCTACAGGTCACTGGCATGCTCCCTACTACTGCATTATCTCACCTATCCCAGCGGTGTAGCGACATGTACATGACGGATGGATCATTCTCAAAAATGTGCTGCAGCAGCAGTGGACAACAATTATGTCATTAATCACATGAGCGCTAGATTGGGCTTCACTGGGCTACATTAACCCAAGGACACCATGACAGCATTAGGTTGTCTGCGATTCAGATGCCTAAGCAACTGCATGTGGGCCTGATAGATTGTGACCATACGTGGCAGATCAGTTCATGTGGCCTGTTCTGGTGTCGCCCTACGCATTGTGGCCATAACTGTCAGCCCATCTCCTGCCTGGTCTGGTGTGGCCTCACCTGTGTTCCATTTCCATGGTGAATGTCCCAATCCAAGATGAGCACACGCTGAGCTCCCGCGGCTTGTGCAGCCCGAGCTGCTACAGCCGCATTGTTAAAGAAACAAAATCCCATCGCCATGTTGCTCTCCGCATGATGGCCAGGTGGGCGCACAATCGCTGCACCCTGAGTGGCTTCACCCCTGGCAACCATAGCTGCCACTGCTGCTGCCCCACCGGCTGCCAAGCGGGCACAAGTGTAGGTGCTGCTGTTTATGTAGGTGTCTGGGGTGAGGAGGCGGGTGGCGTAGGAGGCAGGGGGTGGCAGGCCGAGGGCCATGGCCTTGACGAATTCCATGAGATCAGGCGTGTGCACGCATGAGAGCTGCTCCAGGGTTGCCTCTTGGCAGTCCACCCGCACGCATTGGTCTGCGAAGGCGGGGGTAGGACGGGTGGGGCTTTGAGGGTGAGGGTAAGGGCTAGAGAGCTGAGGCAGAGACCACCACCGAAACCAGAAGGAGACGCGGTCAATCATTCTAGTTGACCATGCCCTGATTGAATGACCCTATCACTCAAGCCACCAAATGTACACCTGTACTTTCAATGGTGATGTGCCACAATAAGAAAAAACTTGGCCAATGCCTAAACATTTGAACAACGTAAATCAACTTGAATCATCTGGCTGTAAACTCCCTCAACTCCATGGGCATTTTTCACAGGCAGTACAAGCCGACTCCTGCATGCCTTGATTGCGTGCATGCGCTTGCCTGTTAGGCCAGTTGCGTGCAGTCTTGCCATGACGGCTCGGATTCTGTCAGGCCGCTCTGGGTGTGGGTTGGGCCTGCCCTCCTCATGCGCTTCCATGCGCTCATCCCATAGCAGAGCCACGGGACCAGCAGCAGCGGACATGGCTGGCGGTTGTGTTGCTGAAACTGACAACTGCCTATCAAACAGTGCAGCGTCATCACTAGTATGGTGGCCGCACGCAGAACAGTATGGGTCAAACAAGCTGCCGGTGCAGTTGCGGCAAAACGTCATCTGGCTGAAGTCCAACTCCCCATCCTCTGAGTCATACTCTTCTGTACCGTCGAGCAAAGGGGCATCAAAGAAGCGGCCCTTGTGTCCCACGTGCGTGGCAGCGCCTGCACTGTCGACGTCCATGTCATCGCTGGGAGCGTCATTGCTGTCCAGCTCACTGTCTGCCTCGAGCTGCCCTGACGCTTCCTCTCTGATCTCGCTATCTTGACCTATATCCTCTTCTGAGGTGTAAGAGGTGGAGGGAAACTGCTCTTGCTGGCCAGAGAAGGCTGGTGGTTGGCTGGCTGGTGCGTGCATGCGAACTGACACGGCAGCAGCACCGCCTGCAGATGGTGAGAGCTCCTGCATCAACAAGACGGGCAAGCCTTTGTCGAGCCAGCCATTTTTGCTCCGTCTAATTAGTTGTCCTGCTCACCCTGGCCCCAGGGATTGATTGTACCAGGGACTCCCCTCGTGACATGAAGCTATGCACTGACCGTACGTACACCCTCATGCGTAAGAGGTGATTCCTTACCTGCTTTCCTGCACTGTCCTCTGCTGACAGTGGAGAAACTCCACCGCGCTGCAGGCTGATAGCTGAGGCATGGGGACGACTGCCGTGCGAGTCCTGGTGACCCAGTGCACCAATTAGCATAGCGTCTTCAGAACCTGTAGGCTGTGATGAAGCTGTCCCGGTAGCAAGGCTCCCCAAGGCCATAGGCGGCATGGGCCCAGATCTGAGAGCACAGCCCTGTGGTCTGGGTCAGATCAGGTTCGGTCGGCACAAAACCTTAAACGCGCCAGCAGGCTGCCGACGCCCGGGCGCGAGTGGTTTACCACTTCATGGCTGACCTGCGCCAAGGTGAAAGAACATTTTTTCACAACTCGAATATCTGGCGGGAAACCTGTCAGGCAGTACAACCTGGACAACGTAAGCCGTGAGGCATGATGACCTTGGAGCGGTGTGCCTACGCATAGCATAGGCCGTGCGCGGCATGGGAGCGCGAGATCATCACAACCTGACGCGACCATAATTTTGAGGCTGACAGAAGTACAGCTGAGAACTTTCAGTCGAACGCTACCAAAGCTCAGGCGGCTTGTACGACTAGCCTCCACACCTGTTTAAATGCCCGGGCTCTGGCTGCGTAGGGACGCCCGGGCCCCTTTGTATAAAAGGGGCTGCCGAGCAGCTGCGTATGTAATCTGTCGACGCCCCCAAGGTGAGTCTTTTCCTGGCCAAAAATCAAGGGGTGGATTGAGAAAGGTGGACGCAAGGCTACATGAGTCTTGCAGGCTCCGTCTTGCTGCCCAAATTTCTGGTCACGTGCCGTCCGTTCCCACCTTCGCTTTTGGTTGCGTTTGTTTCATACAGCCGCTCACAATTTGAGTGTTTATGACCTCTGTACGCCCTATGCCTGTTCAGCGGCTCTCCAGGGCTTTCTGCGTAATCTTGGGTATGAACGAGCGGTCAGTCAGCCCTCAAGAAATTCTTTAGCGGGGCGCTTGACTTATTGTAGTAGCGTCAGGTTGATGTTGGTGCTTTGCCCCTTTTGTCAAAATGCCACACGCCAGCGCTCCAGTTCTCCGGTGCTATGCAAGCTCTGGAAGCCATGGAGACTGCGTCCAAAATAGGTCACAAAGCAAAGTTGCGAGTTGGTACACATTATGTGATCTCAGCGGGCAAGGCTCCAAGGGCAAGGCTGCGCTATGGTGTGCGGACAGGATAGCACCTCGAGGGGTTGGCCACCACCATTACTGTCCTGGTGTGTCGCAATCCCCTTCACATGTAGGTTGGACGGGTTGGAATCCCTCCCCTCTTGTGATCTGAGCTCAACTAGACGAGAGTGTATGTTCAGACAGCTCAGGTGAAATTAATGATCCCAGCTATTACACAGAACTGCAAGCAACGGAATGGCAAGCGTTGGCAGCATGACCGATATGGCCAACGCCACTGATAAACTGAGTTGCCTGAGAGCCAAGCCGGTCGTGTATGCTGCAATGTTTAGGAATTGTGCTTTGCACGGCTGGGTGTCCTGCGCCGCAGCTCTTGCAGCGCTGCGAACTCGCTCTTGCACATCTGCGGGCTTGGCTCTGGGTACCTTGTAAAGCTAGTGGCGTCATCCATGCAACTCTGTGTCACATGTTGCATGCGTAGCATGGCCGCCTGATTCAGCCGCACGGGAACCACCTGGCGCTGCTTGGCAGACGCCAGCCTAGCCGCCGCTGTCGCTGTATTCCATCCGGTAAGCTGCCCTGGCAGCTGCTTCCTCGAGCAAACGCTGTAGCTGTCGTGCACTTGTGCTTTGTGATGAGCTGAAAGCAGCTGTTTACTGCCTGCTGCTGGAGAGGCAGCTGGCATGCGAGCATTCGAAAAGACGTAGTCTGATGTCCACGCTGTGCGTGGCCGTGGCGAGGCGTTGTGTGGCGAGACAGAACCATATCCAGCTCTTACTGTGTCACTCCAAGCATGTGAACACAGGACATCAAGAGACTGACATGGAGTAAGTTCGCCTAAAACTGGTGTGTGAGCCCCAGGGCTGGTGGTAGCTGCTCTGAACGTGCTAGTGTGATGCTGAGGTTCAGAGCCCAAGGTTTTTTCTGGGTCACATCGCAGGCTCATTGCAGCAGCAA
Organism: Chloromonas sp. AAM2; assembly: GCA_004335635.1. Taxonomy (NCBI): domain Eukaryota; kingdom Viridiplantae; phylum Chlorophyta; class Chlorophyceae; order Chlamydomonadales; family Chlamydomonadaceae; genus Chloromonas; species Chloromonas sp. AAM2. The sequence goes on from QAXH01005293.1 coordinate 38,255, forward strand.
CCTCCACGTCATATGCATCCAAAGGCTCCTCCTCAAACTCTCTTTCTGCATCCAAGTCGTCCTGTGCCTGCTGTTCCTGTGCATACCGCAGTGCTGAATTGCCATGCTGCATGGCTGGAATCAAACTCATGTGTTGCTGTCCTGGCGACAGTGCTGACCCAGACTCCGGCCAGGGGTCTTCTTCCTGCCGATGATTCCAAATTCCTTCTCTGTACCTGTCAACATCACGATGCAGGTCAGGGCTGGCTGAAGCCTGCCTGCTCCCCAGCCCAACCTCCTGCTTGATCCAACGCGGCAAACGTGACAGCACGGGATCGTCTTCCTCTGACCCGGCCACGTCAAGCATGACTAAGCGACTGGGCGTAGGGCACAGTCGCGACCCAGCGACACACTGTGCTGGGCTGCCCACACGGGAGCCCGTCCCGCCGGGGGAGCAGGCATGCAGTCCGCCTCCGCCACGCATGTCCCTGTCACAGGCAGGACTGCCCTGCTCACGCCGCCCACCGCCCACCGTACCATCTTGCATGGGCGTACTGCCTCGCTGGTCCCACCGTCTGCCTAGGCTGTCATTCTGCATCTCTGCCGTCTCGCTGATAACCACAGACAAGCGGCCGAACCTGGGCCCCTTGCCTGGTCCATGAATTGCACTGGCGGCAAGGTGTCCTGGACCGGTGGCGTGCGATGGGGTTGCCACAGGCGCCGGCTCTGGCACTGCCAACCTTGGGTCTGGAACTATCCTTGGGGACGACTGTTTGCTGGCTGGCCTTTGCAAGTTCCCTTTTTCCACCAGCATGTCCCCTGTTGCTGTTTGCAACCCCCCAGCCGTCCCTGCTGCTTCTTCAGCCCCGTATGCAGCTCCCTTCTGGCTTCCAATGGCAGGTGACAAGTCCTGATTGGGTGTTGCACTCGCGGCATTGCAGTCGCGTTCGTGACCTCTGTCTGTCGTGTCTGACATGACAATCTCATCGCTGTTGTTCTGGTCCGACCAACGTTCAGGAGGAGTAGGTGAGGTACACTGCAACCCACCCGTTCGCAGCTCGCCAGCAGGGGAAGTCGGTCTGCATCTCAACGGCGACGGCAGCTGCAGCAGAAAGCGCTCCTTGGCTGAAGAAGGGCTGCTGAACCCACCACCATTTAACACACAGGGCTGGTTCAAGCTAAATGGGCCCAGCCCACGCGCTTTATAGGATGCCATTGCACTGGCTGGGCGATGCTGATGGGGTGTGGGGGTTGCTGGTGCTGCACTGGTGGGTCGTTGGTGCCAGCACCGGTATCGGCCGGGGCTGCCGGGTGCTGCGTTACAGTAGATGGTGGTGCTCACAGGCTGGCCTGAATGAAGTGCTGGTCCAAGAGGGCTGGTGTGCCAGCCCCCTCCCACTGACTGTGGAATGGGTCCCAGGCCAGCACGTGTGCCGGTTGCTGGTGAAGAGTGAGGGTTAGCATTAGGGTTGGGCGACCATGCCCGCATGTCCGGCCCCACCACCCCGTCCCGACGACCCCGGACCGCGCACGGGCTGCTGGGAGTTGAGAAGTACTTGGCAATGCCCAAGTCTTGAAGCACGTCGGGCAAGGCTCCAAGGGCATAAGCCGCTCTTGACGCCAGTGCAAGTGCTGCGCTAGTGAGTGGTGCCTCACCCTCTCGCACTGCAGCTGCCACAGCACCACCAATACCCTGCTGCATATGTGGGCTCATCACCAAGTCAGCCGTATCGGCTGACACCGGCAATTCGCCATTGGGGCTCGGCAATGACACCATATGAATGGCAGCTGGGGGGTGACTTGGATTCCGCCAGGGCTGGGTGCCAGGGGTTGCGTCTAATGGAGTAGTAGCGTGGCAGTGAGAGCCTTGGAGTCTCAGGCTGGTGCAGGAGCAGGGGTTGGGTGGGAGGGAGGAGTCAGGTTGTGTGGCTGACGAGGTGAAGGCGGGCTGTGAGAGACAAAGCGTGAGGTGATTTGGTGAATGAGAGAGACGCACTGCCACCTGCGAATCGAGGGAAATTGGTGTGCATGGTGACAATGATGAGGGAAATGGGTGTTTGGCCTTCGAGGGTGGTCCGGGTGACATGCAACAACTACACATTGACGGTGCATCTTGCGGGCAGCCATGTGTGCTGCATACAAACAAAAGAAGACAGACGAGCACTGCTGCCAGCCAGCTATACAAACAGGAGCGACTTCACGTTTGGTTATGGTAGCATGAAACAATGAAGAATGGAACAAGATAGACCATGCAAGGATCAGGATGAAACACGTTATAATTGAGGGTGCAAAACATACACGAGGGCAGCCTGCGCGCTTGACTACGGTATTATGCAATAGGATGGAACATGCAGTACATGCACGCGCCTGCATGCGGTCTTGAGCTGGGGTGGGGGCCTCCTCGGGGTCCATGCCAGCAGGGCTTGGTATGTGCAGACTGAGAGACGCACCCAGTTTGGCGCCCAGGGAAGGAGGAGATGGGAGCACGAAATTTGTGGGCTGCGGAGTGTGCAAAGCTTCCGCGGTAGCCCCAGGCTCAACGCGCAAACACGCCCCTGCCCTTGCATCACGACTAGTTGAGCGTTGGAAAACTCGTGGGCTCAAAGACGGAAGTGGCAGGCAATCTAAGCCATCGTCCGGTTGGTCTTGGATGTGCCGATTGGCGTTCAGATCGGTCGGCTCGTCCTCTTCCTGACGGTGTTGGCTGACTTCCACGTCACTGTCTGCCGCAGCCCATGTCGTCCTTGCATACTTGGCCTGCACCGGTGAGATCAGGTCCACTCCAAACTGTGCGCTGTCGTTTACCCCTGCTTTTGTCGCACCGGGGCTGCCGGCTGCGGAACCTGCGTCTTGAGATCGGGTCTGTTCTGGGTTTTCAAGCTCCATCTGCTGTGTTGCCGCTACTCCCCGTGCTCTCGGCTGCTTGCTGTTGAATGGCTGCAACAGCACTTCGCGGTGAGTTGCAGTTGAGGGCTTCTCTGTGGTGTTCACGGTCCTGCACAAATAACCAAGGGTAAGGCGTTGAGTGCAGTTCTGTGAACGTGATATTCGAACGTCATAAGGGTAGCTATCCTGTCAGCATAGGATATGCTGGAGTACCGTGCGCCGCGCGTTGACCGGGCAATCCTCCCGCATACGCATCTAAGACACGGTCTTGCGTCCTATATACTACACGTACCTTTGTGCGCAATGCTCCAGTTGGACAGATGTGTGCCCTTCTTCGCCGCATGATGTCCCGGTCGGACCAACAGCATGAGGTGAACCGCCAGCTGTGGAGGCAGGCGAGCTGTTGTCGGCAGCATCAGCAACCGTGTCCAGGCCACCAGAGGCGGACACACGCTTCGAAGAACAGGCGGAGGAACGACCCGACTGAAGTGAATGCTGCCTATGGCCGCTACCGATCCCAGCAGCTCCTTCGCCTGTGCTGACGGATCGTTTGTATGAGCGCGTGCTGAGGTTGTGCGTCATGCGTCTGGAAGGGTGTCTGGGTCGGGCGTTGAGGGAGGTAGAGCCGATGAAGGCCACCTCACCTAGCGCTATGCGTGCGCTGCCACCCTGCGAGAGCAGAACACACATTCCTTCACTAAGAGTCGCATGGCAGTTGCGTATGCCGCCAACGCTCTCCGTGATTTTGTGCACAGTTGGGGCCGCGTTTACAGTTGTGTGGCAGGGCTATGCGCGCACTGCCAGCCACCGTGCATCAGCCACGGGTGGGTGTGCATGATCCGCATGAGCATATGACAGGTTGACGTGGTCCGTGAACACCATTCGACCGGATGTTGTAGGCGGCATGCTGCGATGTACTGAGCTGCACGGCATGACAGTCCAGCCATTACTCAGAGGCTCTTTTGAGGCTCTTGCAATTCCAATTCCAACCGTATCCTGCTGCTACTCCACACACCCAACTGGCTCAATTGGCCTGCCCTTCTGGCTCAATTGAATGTGGCCAAGCAACTGCAGTGCACAGTGGCCATTCTGTAACCATGCAGAGCACAGTGAATGCACTCTGGCGCCTGCCAATAGACTAGACCCATCTGAACGCAGAGCTCTGTAAATGTGCCAGGTAGCACACCTGGTGTTTAAGTTAGCTAATCTCAGCACGTCACACAGTTGAAAGTATGCTGTCGGCGCACCTGTACAAAGTCTTGCATCATCTGCTTGCGCCTGAACAGCACCAACAGGTCCCACAGCTTGCTGCCCTGAAAGCATATTAACAACAGGCCAGCGCAAATCAAATCCAGATCAGCGCTTGGACCAAACTAGGCATGGTGGTTTGACTCGGGCGAATCGCACCGGCAAATGAGCGCTGGAACGTTAAGTCAACGGATGTACGTGGCGAGCGCCGGACGTGTGCCGCACAAGCTGCCTCGCCCAGCACCAAACATGGTACCAACACGTACCTGTACTCGCAATAAAAACAAGTCCACTGCACTGTCTCACTCTTGCTTCTCCCCCTCATACATATACTTATGTGAGGAGCTCACCTGTGTGTGAGAAGTGGTGTGTCGCAATACCCTTCACATGTAGGTTGCACGGGTTGGAATCCCTCCCGTCTTGTGAGAATCTCACTCATGCAGTCTCTCACCCACCGTTTGCGCCAGCAGCAGCCCCTGCTCGCCCCGTGCTACTTCCTCGTACCGCAGCCCACGTGCCTCCTGAATCATGGAGTGGGCACACCACTCCATGAAGTCGGTTTGGGACACGTGCTGGCTGTTTCCAGGGGTCCGCCCGCCACCTGGGTCCATCTTTCGCAGGACCCGTGCAAGCGCATCCGAACTGCAACAGATTGCAACACGTGATTGTTACTGTTACGCTTATGGCAGCAAGGGAGAAGTGCAGACAGACAAGCTGCACTTGCTGCAGCAAAGTGCAAGATGATGTTTGTTGATGCTACGGTTGTGGTGGTAGCATGGGAGATGCGCAGATGGTTGGGATTCACTTTCTGCTTTTTGCTTCAAGCCCCACGTTTTGCTGATCAGTTCATCATGCAGGCAATGGACTTTGGACCATTATTGACCCAAGTGGCACACCTGGCACAATCAAGATCGCTTCAGTTTTTCAGTTAACAGGCCTGAGCCCACGAGGTCACGCTCACCTGGGTGGGGTGCTGCAGGAGTGGCACAAAGCTGTGGCCAGCTTATCCTTGCACACCCAACCTACACACAACCAACAGCACGTAAGACATGCCATGGTAGAAACGGCTTTGAATTGATGGCGCAGCAGGGGCCCCTGCAATGTCGGGCTCCGTGTGTTTTAAGTCGTATTTGCACATTCGCACACGACATTTCTGGCGTGTGACTAACTTAAGGTCCATGGCTTGTCCGGTTGAATGCATCTGCAGGGAGTGCTTCACTGCACCCAGGAATGTTGCACATGAGAGTGGGCATGCTGTGCATTCCAAAGCAGCCAGGCTTGCCCTCAAGTGCCGAGAACAAAGGTAGAGAACCGCAAAGCATAGAGCGAGGTCATAAAAGGTGAATGAGATCCTAAGGATGCCCTATGGTTAACAGCATGTGACTGATGTGTGAGGTCATGCAATGGTGACAAGGGTGCAGTGCTCGTGGCGCCAGAGACTATGGATGCACATCATGGCTGCCTGCCCATAGATACGCTCAACCCATGCGTGCATGGATGGACGGTGGGCCGCTGCACCATGTGATGGGCGTACCTCCTCTGCATGGCATGGACAATGCATGCGCTCCAGCCGCTCATGCACCTTGAACGATGCGTAAATGCATGCCATGCGTTCCTGCCTACATGCTCAGCATACCTGCCTGTGGATGCACCTGAGCCATGTGTGCGTGCGTGTGACCCACGTGCGCTGCGCCAACTCACCATCCCTTGCTGGGTCAAGACGCCAAAACATGTCCTGTATTTCCTCCCGCTGCACATCTGTCACCCGCTCAACAAACCGAGTGCTGCGTGGCGGCATGCTGGGACAGTGTTGCCAGGACAGTGCAGCCCTTCAGCCATGCCCTCATGTGGCTCCCCTATGCCAGGTAGAGGCTGGCTGCAGGAGGCAAGATTGCAGTTCCATGTGCTGTGGGCAAGTGTTCCTGATTGCCGGTTTGATTTTAAGCTGAATTGTCCATCTCTAGTAGACTATATGACGAGGGCAAGATAGCAAGGATGTTTTTTGCTGGTGGCGGATGATGTGCTTTGCTGGTGCGTAGGGTTGTTGAGGGTGGCGATTCTCCACTTCCCCGGTGATTTGCGGTCCTTACTGTCAGATTTTCGAGATTGTTCTCACAATGTTCCATTCCATTCAATCACAGGCGCGGCACGGAGGAAGATGTTTCGGCAGTTGATTCCAAACGCCTCCGTACTCCGCAAAAACCTGAGTTGAGGTTTGTTCAGGGGAAGATCGGGCATGGTGGACAAAGCGCTACTGTAGTCCGCGAATTGGTTTCACGTTTGTCAGTTTCCAACCGCGTGGTCAAGTACGGGTACGAGCGTAACAGCATGGGACTGGGTGGAACACGCAGGTTTTGTTACAAACGGCAGCAGCTGACCTGTAGCATTGCTGCATAAGTCATGCACGGTGCAAACTGGACCGTGATCCGTTCTGGGTTTGATCACAATGTTTGATGTAGACATTGCGGACGTGGTAACCAGGTTTGCGATCAGATTCAGAAACAATTAGGAGATAAAGGATGGTCCCCGACAGCTGGAGCATCCACTAAAGTCGCCTCCAGTGCTATTGCTACATGGTCAACTTGATGTTGACCTGCAGCATCAGTGTTGCAATCAGACAGAACAGTCCCCACCACTGAATGCATGTACTGACGCTGGCCTGTGCAAGAACAGTGTGCCCAGTTTCCGGTTCTCCCTTCTTGGTCGCTCTGCCAATGGAGGTTGCTCGTCCAGAGGTGGCCCTTCGGCTGCCTCATTGCCCACGTTGATCTGCTTTTTCCTCGAGGCACTATCGGGTGCCGCAGGTGGTGCGATTCGTGTCTTCAGGTTAGGGCCTGTGTTTCGTATGTATGCCTGTGTTTCGTATGTATGCCTGTGTGTCGTCTGGCAAACTTCTTTTTTTTGTGATGTATATATGTAACTAAATTGTTGTGCCAGTCTGTCGGGGGACCGGCCTGCCAGTTTAAAGGCAAAGCGGGTTTCAGTCCTGGCTAGCATCAAGGCAGTGTTGCACGCAAGCCTGCACCAAACCCGGCTGCCTCCGTGCGTGAAGCCGACGTCGGAACTCTACATCTGAACATGGCAGCCACGCAAATTTTGCAATGATCGATATGATGATTGATATATGATAATGTAGTTCCCTGAAGACGATGAGCACTCGTACAACTGGTGGTGCATACCTTTTGTACATCTGGACTTCCTAGACAAGTGTCGACTTTTGTTTGATTTGAGAACCTCACTAGATCGCCTGTGCAGCACAAGTGCACTGTTTTGCCTCACGCCATTCTGATGTCATGAGCAGCACTTGTGGCTTGAATTGGAAATGAATTGGATTGCATCTTACATTCGCCTGGGCGTGCCATGACTATCCACCTGACAACTCTCTCTGGATTCCACCTGACAACTCCCATCTGTGGCCACAATGTTGCAGGGATTGTGGCCTCAATTCTGAGGCACATGACAACTCAATCATGACGAACTGTGATGTTGGTGTTGTCACAATTTTGCTCTGGGTGCGTTGGAGCCAGCATAGTGGGGGATTTGCAGCAGCAGGCTTGCAGCCACAGGCGAAGAGGCCGGCGACAGACTGCAACAACACCGCCACACAGGGGTCATTAGACCGTTCAACAGCGCAACGAAGACAAGCTCAGCAGCTTGACGAAGTTCGGTGGTCGCACTGTCAAGGCGTCCTACAAGGTAAGAGCATGCTGATCAAAGAGATAGTAGGATTACATGGCTGCAGTACTGTGTACTGCGTACTCAAGGAAACCCAGCACGTGCACTCTGAATCTGTGTCAGAAGAATATGCCTGTGTCAGAACAGAATAGAAGGAAAAGAAAACCGGCACAGCAGTGTGGAGTGGGCCAGCAGTCAGTAACTGACAGGGGCGCATGACCACATATACACGTGATGAGGATTAACAAAAGAAAATACAAGTCGAAGACTGTGCAAATCTTGATGCACGCACTTTCTGCAACACACCGTGTGGGACCGGGACGTCAATGCGGCTAGGAACATTATGCACGTTGGTTTGTGGCTCTTGGCAGGTCTAGACCCTGGATGGAGATCTCCCTCACCGCCCCCCCGTGCTGCGTACCAAGGCACAACAAGCTCAGCCACAACAGCAGCCAGAACAGGCCATGGAACACCAGGGACTGGAGCCCCACCAGATTGAGGCAGAGCAAGCGCTGGACAACCCGGCGAATTACGTACAGGGTTGAGACGAAGGATACAATCAGACACTAACATGACAGTTGACTGTGGTAGAGACGATTGATGCATCCTCCAATTTTGTGGATGCAATCAGACGGATATGTTGAGACATTACACTTTAGAGACAATGAACAATGAACGATACGACTGTTTTCAGGCCCCGTTTTGGGTCTAACCAGGTCTGCGGACAGGATAGCACCTCGATGGGTTGCCCACCACCATTACTGTCCTGGTGTGTCGCAATCCCCTTCACATGTAGGTTGGACGGGTTGGAATCCCTCCCCTCTTGTGAGATGGGCTTGAAGTGTTTTTATGGCACTCTCGCCAAGCTGAACCTGACCCGCGTGTTTGCTGTGACTATGAATGAGATGGAGATGCTATGAATTTTAATTCCACGTCTCTGAGTTACTACTGAGCAGTAACAAGGGCTGTTTGTGAAGCAGTACACAACCACGATGCACTATGCAGCTGGCAATTTTGGACGTCGTCAGAGGTGTCTGAACACAGTCAGACCTCCAGAGTGCTTTCCCCAGCAGCAGAGACGATTCTGTCGGCAATACACTATATCTTCCAGATGCTTGTTTTCGCAATCACACATTATGCCTGTTGCACGGGCTGCGGACAGCAGCGAGGGTGCACACTCAGGCAAGCAGGCCAGCAGAATGGTCATCTTGCACACAAAAAAACAAATGCCGACGGTCCAGTACAAAACACTGACTGACCACCTAGAACCCAGCCTCCAAATGGCAGAAATGCGATCAAAGACAGAAGCCTTGACACGAGTACTGCAGCGTCATGGCAGGTCCTGGGTTCAAACATTGACAAGAGAAACTGGAGAAAATTCAGACACAGCCTTCGCAATCTTTTATATTATTTGACTTTGAGATTGCCATTGCAGGTTTATACAACATCTTGTCAACCAAGCGCTCTTCTGGCTGCTTGTCCCTATTGACCCTGGTTCCGAAACAGACTTCAGGAAAATGGGAAAGACAAGGTGAACTCAGGGCAAAAGTCGGAAGTACGGCATGTGCACCCGTCTTGTGCATTGACCATTCTGAAAGGCAGCCAAGCGCAGGGGCTGACCAGAATCCAAACACAGGTATGGTGCAGCAGCATGTGGGTCAGCACCACTCACAGCCCATGGCGGGCCCACCTACACACGCACCACCTCTGCATGACCATTCTCAGAAGCATCTCTCAGTGCAGGGGAGCTGGTGCAGGTGCGCCCCAAGTCTGTGCTGGTGCTGCTGCGCCCCGTGTCTGTGCTGGTGCAGGTGCGCCGTGTTTCTGTGCTGGTTTTTATGGGGCCGTGGGCAGCTGAAGGACCTGCAGTCCGCTTTGATTCAATGCAAATCCCGTGAACAGTGTACTGCAACGCACCTCAACTGCATTCTGGCCGATGAATCCAAGCAGGCGGATCTAGGCGGGAACCTGTCGGGTGGCAGCATGCAATATTTCTGGTGGAGAGGTGGGCGGTCGCCCTCGAAGCAAATGACAGGAGGGCCGGATGGCTGAACTTTTGACAAGCCAGGCTTGCCCGACTGACATGCAAATCCGATGTGGGGCTTGTGGAAGACGAGCGCTGTCACTCCTGTCAAACAAGTACAATGTCTTGGCACAGCAATCCTGCTGCCAAGAGGACTTTGGAAACGTTGTTGTGCAAGCGAAAGCAAAGACGAAAATGAAAAAATAGGCTTTAACGGTTTTCCATCCGATTTTCGGCTTTCTCCCAATCTTTGCCCATTCTCTCTGCATGTCAGCAGGTTAGACATTAACCTCCTCGGAGACCATTGCCTAGGACGGAAAGGCCAAATCGAGTGGCATCCGGCATTTGCTGCAAGTGCCTTGCGACTCACCCCAACAGCAAGACGCAAGGCATTACGATTGGTTTTCAGAATCGGGGGCAGAAGCGTCATCCCTAATGCGCTGAGGCTGCACCGCAGAGGCGCCCAGGCCGAGGTGCTCTCAGTCGTGAATCGATGAGCAGCACTCCGAGCCACGATGCTTGCCTGGACAGCAGCTCCAGCAGCAGCACGCACAGCGATGATGCTCTCAAGCTTTTTGCCTCTGCTCCGTGGTGGCTCTACTGCACAAGCTGGAAGCTCGCCAAGCCTGAAAATGTGGGAACTGAGAGCTGCGCCTTCAAGGTCACCGGGCCTGTCACCTGTGACGAAATGATGCAGCTGTACCGAACCAAGCGGCTTAAAGGCAGCGTGCTCATGGCAGGACTCACGCATGCAGCCAAAGATATGCGGCCTCTGCAGGTGCGAGGCGTCCAAGCCGAACTTTTTCTGTTGAGCTGTGTGTAAGCGTCATTCAGGTAGCCATGTAGAGTGCCTGCCTCACACCATATCACGTATTGCAGCGTGGCTCGCTCTGAGGCCTGCAAGTGCAAGGGGAATTGCAGCCGTCGTAACGCGAGCAGGCCTGTCCTGCTGAAAGCATTACAGGACGACCAAACACTAGCGTAGCGGTCTGTTGAGGCCTCATTGCTGCCCAGCGCTTCCAGCTGTGGCGGGCGCGAAATAGGTGTCATGTCCACCAAACCAACTTCATCATTTTCTGCTTGCAGGAGCTGCCTGCCAACGTGTACCGGACCCTGGCTCATTTGTTTGAGATGTCTCGCAACGGTGTGCCCTACACACCAGTGGACTGTGAGGGAGTCAGAGTTGGTATGCCCGCAGCCAGCTGGGCACGCCCACTATGGACCATTTGCGAGCCCTCACTTCCCAGCAGGCCTTCCCTCAGACAACGTGCAAATGGGTTACATCAACGCAATGGAGACGGCGCAGGGCAGAGCCAGGGTACAGACGGGGGTGCAAGCAAGGCAGACGAAGACAGCAGTGAGGAGGCAGAAGAAGATGGTGCTGATGCACTGTCAGACAGCCGGCGGTGTACATTTGATGAGGAAACAAGCTTGGCTGTCAAGCTGCTCAGGTCAGCGCCCGCATGGTGCTACTTGTACAGTCATGAACCTCTCAAGTCCAAGAAAACACCTCCCAAAACATCGGACCACATGGTGGACATGTACAAGTGAGTGTATGAGAGAGAAACCGTGCGTGGTTGCATCATGTGCAGTGCAAAAACGGTGCAGTACCTTTACCTCGCTACATGTGATACTGTCAGAAATCAGGGGCTTGTTGAACACAAAAGTACATTAGGACGTTGTAGTGTGGCTGACTTATCATGCACCAGAGGGTTTGCCATGCATGTGCAGATGGATGTATGCTGCATGCATGCATGGATGAGCATGTCATGCGCACATGCATGTCGTCACCTGATGTCTACCATGCATGCATGGGGTTGGATGAGCCCCATTGATAACATTCAATTCAACGGAGCATAAATCCGCAGCTACAAAGGCATGAATTGGCACATGTAGTTGTCAGCAGGGCGTCCCGCATGGAGGCTGACAGCTTGCACGGGACACTCAGAAACCCTTGCAATCAGCATCATCACGATGCTTGAGAGTTGGAAACCTCATTTTCATGGTCTCATAGCTGCATGACTGCTTGCCCATGTGTCCGTTGTGGCAGGTCCGGATGCCTGCCCGAGTGGACCCCTCTTCTTGGCTTGCGCCAGGACGTGGCACACTTCAACAGCCTCCCACCCAGCCTGTTCACCACGTTAGGCGCCCTTTTGACAATTCTACAGGCAGGACTGGAGCTACAACCTGTGGGGCTGGTTGAGCTACAGAGATACGACAAGTAAGAAGACCCCTACTTAGGGCTGCATGACATGGAAGCGACGCACGCACATGCGAGGTTGTATGACAAGGGTGCATGTGCGTTGAAGATGTGCTTGGCATGATGTGGCGATGTGGCGCTGCTTGCATGCTGAACGGCGGTTCGTTCGTTGAGATGTGTTTGAGATGTGTTGTTTTGGGTGGGTGGATTAGAGCTGCACATGACAGATGTCAGACGTGCATGACAGTGCACGGCATGGAGGTGGAGTGCATGGCATGAAGGCACAGCACTTAGTCTTAGTCTCATTGTACGGCATGGGCAGCTTACCCACTGCTTTTTAACTTGGCAAGTCCAGCAGACGTGTGGCCTGCCCTCTGGCACTTGTATGGACCGCTGTCTCGCTGTAATACTGATGCATTGCCTACCACAAGTGTGGATGTCATGTTATGATAGTGTTGTTGGTAATGCTTGTGCAGATTCATCGAATGTCGGAATCACGTGGGCAGCACCATGCGAGTACCCAGCACGAACGACTTGCAGAAGATTGCTGCATCCACTGGCTCTCAATCCTTCAACCGACGGGCAGTTGCCAATCGCCCGTCAGTTGATGGCCTCACCCGGGCCCTGTCTGGTTTGGCACCTGTTGGCAACGGCAAGGCAGCTGCAGCTGCCTCTGGTACTGGTGCTGGTACCAGCGCTGGCAGCGCCAACACAGCTGTGTCCGGTGCCAGCTCAGTCAGTGGCTTGGATTCAACTGCAGGGGCGCACCAAGTGCCCCAGCCAAACCACGGCATGTTGACACCTGATGGCAACACAACTGCCAGTGTTGAAAGCCGGAGCGCGCCAGCCATGACTCCCCCAGCAATGCCATACCACCCGGATCCAATCAGTGTGACATCCCCTTGCGCCATGCAGATGCAGCCGCACATGCACATGTACCAGGCCATGCTACCCACGTGGATGTGGGGCATGCCACACGTGCCTCACATGCCTTACACCCTCATCGCGTCCCCACCAGGCGCCGCGCAGCCACAAGCCGTGCATGCAGTCACCTCGCCCCCAGCACGTCGTAGCAACCAAGGCAAGCAACGCAACAGCACCACAGGCAGCCGGATGGGCGCGTCGATACCCAGCAGCCCTGCTGGGATACCTCCTGCCATCCTCGGTGCAGCGCCCGCATCCATGCAGATGGCCGGCTCTGTTCCCAACCCAAGCGGGAACTCCCATCGGCTTTCACACAGCTCCGGATTTCCGGCAATGGGGCATTTTGGTTCCGGCGGTGTACGTATGGCCAGCAGCGGCATGCTGCTTGGCTCTCCGACCTCGCCCGTTGTGCCAGGCGTGCCTGCAAGCCCGCACCACATGTGGATGCCGGGGCATCCCGGGATGATGCCGGCGGATGCGGCCGCTGCAGCGGCCATGCAGGCGGGCATGTGGGCGTGGCCCACGTCCCCGGCCGCCCCGCCACACGTCGCTTCCGCAGCGGGAGCCGCAGCACCAGGGTGGAGCACTGCGGTGTTCCGGCTTTTCATGGCGGATTCCAGTCGGGGAATGGGCATTCCGGCCTGGTGGTGAGTGCATGCATATAGCCAGGTACACCCAGCTACACCCTGTCCTGCAGCAGCTGAACCTGGTTGCAATTCATGCAGCAATCGTCGCATGACTCTTGCATGGTGCCTCCACTTTACCTCACTATGCCACTGCTTGGTAGCCATGCTGCCATGGTAGCATCCAGCCCGGACGATACAAGTCAGTCCGGCTACTGGACATGACATGTGTCTGGAGGTTTCTGTAACCGTTTCATGTGTTTTGAACACTGTGCATTGATGAAGGTACTTGGACCACCGGACGCCAGGTGGGCTGGTTGGTCCTCTGGGCTGTGAGCCGATGATCATGGCCTACGCCAGGGGCGAGCTGACGGAGCAGCACCTGGTGTGCGGGACGCACGGGGACGTGACGGTGGCGTGCCCCCCGGCCAGGGAGTTCTTCGAGGAGCTTGGGGGACTGCTTAGACAGGTGAGAGCACGGATTCGAATCTCAAGGTGGAGAGGGCAGCACGCAGGCATATCGTCTTAAAGATGTCGTTTTAGATATGTTCAATCTGAAATGTGAGGGTACAAATCATGAGTCAATGAGGGTACAAATCATGAGAGGTAAAGAGGCGGTAGAACTGCCAAGCTGAAGCCGGTAGGGGGAGCATTGGTGATCCTGAAAGACCAGAGAACGGAATGTGCGAGGAACTGGGTGGCGAGTCGTGCCCGTCATCCTCACAAGAATATGGAATTCACACATGTTCTCGTTGAACAAACAACAAGAACAGGAACAAACGTAGCAGAACGTCAGCGGTCAACTACAGAAACCACAACTGACAGTACCCCATGCTAGTGTTCCTCCCTGTCCCATTGATCATCGCTTTGCATCATGTTGAAGGCGAACTGTTCAAGCAAATCAAGTACGGAAGAAAACACTGTTGAGGAAGTTAGTTCAGGAACACTGCAAGCTGGGTCTCTGACAATTAGACCACTCGCAGCAATTTCCTCAATCCCAAGCTACAAGGGCACGCTTCTGTTGGTGCAGGTTGAGGCGGGCGGTCAGTACAAGCTGGTGTCCTCAGCCGAGGTCACCCAGCACGCCAGCCTAGCATCCAATGCAGGCTCCATGGGGGGTACATCCACCGGGGGCCGGCCTAACGGCAGCAGCGGCGGCAGGGGCAGCGCGAGGAAGGGCAGCAAGGGCGGCAGCTCAGGGAGTGCGGGCAGCGGCAGCAACGGGACGCTGAACAGCCTGGGAAGCGCCCCCGTTGCGCCCCGCACGCCCACCTCGGCCACATCCCCGCGACAGGATGGTGAGTCTACTATCAACTTGTGAGCGAAGTTGCCCGTCAGCTTTTCAAAGCTTTTCTGTTGTCAGCGTTGTTTTTTTGCATCGTGTCGATGTGCACAATGCGCACGAATGTGCTCCACAACCCAGGGAGAATATGGCGGCGATACTGAATGTGATTGTTACTGCGGGTACTGGCAGTTCAGGTCATCTAGCGCAGCAGCAATCAACTGCCGTCACGTGGCATAACTGCCGCTTGCAGAAACGGCTCCCACCCATGCCGACGAGCGCTGGGACCCAAACGGGCTGCCTAACCGCTCCGCCCCGGGCGCCCGGACCCCAAAGTCTGGACCCCGCATCTCAGCAGGTCAGGCGCAGAGGACACCCACGTCGTCCGCGCCTGCAGGCAGGGTGGACAGAGGGCGCGTGCTGCAGGCAGGAGAGGAGGGCCAACATGGTGAGCATGGGAGTGCCATGATGGAGTAGAGTGCATCTCAGCAAGCACTGTGCGTGCTTTGCTGCAAAACATCATCATAATCAGCATCATCAGCATCATCGAAATCTGCAAAGCCACAGTTCATGAATCGTACCATGCCTTTAAGATGTGCATTACGGCACGCTCTTGTTCAGCTGGGAAACCTGCCAAGCCATAAGTCGTGAAATGATCTGTTCATTCCTTGCAACACGTCTAGAATGTTTCTCAACGCTATCAGCATTGCAACGCCTCAGCAACAGTCCAACAACGCCTACTCGTACAGTCCAGCTAATGTCTGTGTTGCTGCTCGTACCTTGTAGACACTCCGTCTCCGTTCCAGCCGAGCTCCTCTGCCGTGGGCGCTTCAGGGACGAGCAGCGGGGTACGAACCCAGCGCATGAGCATGGGCAACAGCTTCAGCGGCGCCTCAAGACGTGCTTCCGCTGTGGCCTCCGCCTTTTCACAGGGCGGAAGCGCTGCCCCTGTGGCTTCACAGGGCGAAAACGGCCCTGCCGCTGCCGCTCCACAACCTGAAGGCGGCCCGCCAACCGCCCCGCTAACCGCCATAACGGGCAGTGGCAGCAGTTGGGAGGAGCCACAAGACTCCGCCTTTGCCACCCACACGGCGGCTGAAGCTGCGGCTGCAGTGACGGCATCCCTGGAACCAGCAGCAACAGCAGACCATGGTCAGCAGGATGATTCCCGTAGCGGGGCATTAGGGTTGTCGCTCGGGAGTGGGGACTCTGGCCGCTCGAATGGCGGGGCGCTGCCGCAGTACCAGGGCAGTGGCGGTCTGGTGATGAGCGAGTCTGGGCGCCTGGTGGGCTGTATGGGCATGAGGGACCAGGTGGGTGGGCCACTGTGCACTCTGGGCAATGTCAGGAATGTAGTTGTGCGCAGTTTGTGTACAATCAATTGTGTTGCTGCAGGAATGCATACATAATGCATGCATACTGAAACGAAGGGGCTGCATTTGGATAAGCACCCGTCCATGCTCTCGGCTTGCTCTGTGTCTTTCTTGGCAGCGCTATGTTGCATTTGCATTCACGCACACGCATGGCCTCCTGCTCTGTCTGTGCTGCAGTCTCGGAAGAGCAGCCGCGCTGGGGCAGGGCCCTTGAGTGCCAAGAACAGCGTGGAAGAAGACCAGACTAGGGTTCTGAACAACGTCTGTGGAAATGACATGATCGCTGTGGTGCTGGATGCCTCCGACACGGATAATGGGCAGCTGCGGGATAGCGATGACGATGTGCGAGGGCCAGCAGCGAGGGATGCACACGAATCTCGCAGCTGCTCGTGCGGTGGCTTGAGCGCCGAAACGTCTGCGACCGCGCTGAATGGCGCCGCCGCAGTTGTCCAGTCGGAATTATAATGGACAGAACTTGTTCAATGGTAAAGCACGGAAGCGCCTGCACCTGGAAGCGCACCTGGAAGCGCGCCTGCATCGGGCTGCTAAGTTTTTTTTCCATCAGGGGCATAAAGCGCTCACTGCTGCACAAACTTAACCGCCAACAGTGGAGTGTAGGTGCTACACAGACCCGCTCTTGGTGTCATGTAAACAGACCCAGAGGCGCTGCCTTGATCGACAGTTGACATGGCCAGTCATGGTCTTGCATGTGCTGCCAATGAGAAGACCAGCGGTTCAGCTTGTCGAATAAGGTCAGCGTTGCAGCTATGGTATCAGGGTAACCCAGTCATGGCATTGTGACTTCCAGGACTGGTTGATGGGGGTGAAGGGAACGTATGCAAGTGTCATGTGCTGCAGATCGGCTATACATGGGAGTGCATGTCACGCCATGCAATAGCCTCCCATAAGTGCCATGTCATGTTACTTTCAGGTGCTTGTTAGGTGGGTCGGTTAAGTAAGGCCAGAAACGCATGTTGATGATGTGAGTGTATGCCAGCATGGACGTGTGCATGGCAGTCCATGTGCCCAGCATTGCCGGATTTTGTGATACAGGATTTTGTGATATAGACGGGTCGAGTCTTACATCACGTGGTCCAAGCTGTTCGTTTTGAGCAGCTGTTTGAGACATGTCACAAAGGACGGTTTTCTCACTCAACGCTTGCGTTTCACACAACTTCATTTTCGTGAGGCCTGGCAGACATGAATTATAACGCTGACATCACGCACTCTTTCACCAATGGTGGTCTGCCTCTATTACGATCCAGCCATCATTCAGCAGCGAAACATGTGACGACAGCCTCTGGCTTGTAAGCAAGACTTGCTACAATCCGAATGCAGCGCAAAGGACCTGGCTCAATGTAGTGTAGGCTGACCCCAACTCCATCTGTGTCCAGCACCCCGGAGAACTTCTTGCATTTGGCAGCATGTCATCTCTGCTGTTGACCGCAATGCTGCTTCTTTACATCGCTTTATCTCGAGCAGGTCAGCTTTGATGGGTGTTTCTAGCGTTCTGCTTGGCTGATCGCATGTCAGTGACAATTTTTAGACGATTTCTGGCCATTGATGTGGACGTTGGACACAAGGGTGACTAGCAAGTGAGGCCAACTAACCTTGCGGCCACATTTTACAATCACACCTGCCGATCATACTGTTCTTTTCCTTTTGATTACACCCCCTCACCTCCTGCAGCACTTCTGTGGCATTGCGGGCCCAGAATCACCAGCACTTGCATGCATTGGCAGCTCCTGTTGTCGACAGTTCTCAGCAGGCACGAGGTTCTGAATTGGCAAGCTTGCAGTCATATCTGCCGTACTCGCATGTCTGAGCTGCGGCTATGATTGCGTGTCTGCTCAGTTTGGGCGGTTCAGGTCACAACTTGCACACGTTTCTTACGTTTCCTTGCTTCTTCACAATGTGAAGAGCAAGGAAAAAGGAAACGGAGTTTCCCCTTTCCCCTGTAATCCTGGCCACCCGCCTCCTTGGGGAGGTAGCCAAGCCCTCCACCCCCCCGACTGAGACCCGCATTGCAGAGCAAACAGCTCGTGAGGCTCCCTCTTTTTCGAACTGCTAAGGTAAGCGCACATCTGCAATCGCACATCTGCACCTGTAATCCTGGCTAGCGGTTTGACTACCTGTTTCTGCGTTTGAAGGGTCTCCAAGCGATCGATAGGAAGGGTCTCCAAGCAGGGTCACCAAGCGATCGATAGGCTTCCAAGCACTGGCTGACCTGCCTTCGGGGAAAACCGTCCCCGCAACTGTGTGACATGTCAGCAACTCCATTTGGCGTGTGGCACAAAATGCTAAGCCCGTGCATGTTTCCTTGTCTTGTGGCAAACAGAAAGGTCCAATGGACCGTGAAGGCCAAACCTGTTGGCAATGGATACGTTCAGTTAAATATCCCTAAAAGGTGGACGCCTCCTGACGTTCATGAATTGACAACGGGCAAGTCATGGGACAAAGTCTGGAATTGCAGTGACCCATGCCATCGCAGTCCCACGGCTGGGTCCATATCCAGAGCACCTATCCCTACGCTTTGCACACCTCACTTTGCTGTTCAAGGTGTCGCTGTCACCACACCATAACCAGCACCATGAAGCACCCTCTTTGATGCCATAACATGAGCTGAGGACCCACCAAGGCGAGCCACACCATCCATGCAGGGTTGCCCGACAACGTGGTTTTGCAACGAATGCATCCCTCGTGTGCTGCTCCATCGCATGCGTACACATCACCTGCCCCACGAGCCAGACTTGATGCAGAACAACCAGGCTCAATGTGGGCCTGGGGCATTCTCTGAGAGGGCCTTCTTGAACGGATTCTGCCGCAGGCCTTGCTCCGCGGTGCGCAATAGGCAGCCTGCGTTGCTCGGCCTCTGTGGGATCAGGAACGTGCATGTCTGATTCCAAGGCGACTTTGCACCAGTCGGCGATCAGGTTGGACGCCGCGACGGTGACGTCTTCATCTGGTGCCAGTTGCACGCCACGGGCAGTCAACAAAATGCGCAACGCGTCTTCTGTGAACGGCTTGGCGAACTGGCAAAGTTCTTTTTTTTCACTGCTGCAAACTATTTTGTGTTTGCACACGCAACCTAGTTGAGTTGGAGCGAAAGAGATCGCCCAGAACGAAAAAGTGTTTTAGAGCAGCCATGCATGAGAATGCAGCTATGCAGCTCACCTGGTAGACACCGCCAACTGTGGTGATGGATGTCCAACGAGATCTGCAAGGCAGCAGCGGACAGCTAGGGCTTTGCCTGGGCAGCTGCCTGCAGAAACTATCCGATGCGGAGCGGTCCCCATAGGAGCGCCCGCCGTAGAAAACAGCGCATGCTCATGCACCACATCACCTGCCTGAGAGGAGCGCTTGTTGGTGGCCGCAGGGAAATGCTAGCGAGAAGCTGGCTATTCTTGCCACCTTGTAATTCAGAAGCTCAAGTTTGCGTATACGCTTTCGACGTCCTTGAGCAGGAGCAAAGGAGACAATGGTTGCACGTTCCTGTCGGTTTCGAAGGAGTGACTCCTCCATGCAAGCCAACCTACAGAAGCCCGGTCGTGGTTCAGGGGTGCTTTGAGCGGTAAAGAGCACTGCAGACCTTTCAAGCGATTACGACTGAAGGTCTTCGCAAACCTGTGACGATAAGCAGAGGTTATGGCGCCATCGCACTCGCTCCAAAGTTCGCGACCCTGCGGAGGCATGGCCTTCGTCACATCAGTCTTTTTGTACCCTTGCCACATGTACCCTTGTCTGCCATTTACCAGCTTGTTGTCAACCCCAAACGAACCTTACAGCTAGTAGATCCACAGGCTCAGGCGGGGTCACGTACTGAAGCTGCGTGCCAATGTGTACAGACACACTGCAGGTGAATAACCCAATGCTTCTTGCCCCCTAACCTAATCACCAGCCCACAGCTCTCCTGTGCTGTCATGAGTGGGCAATGGCAAGGGGGCAACGGCAAGGGGGTCACATAACAAGGTCAGCATGTGTGCACAGATATCACTGCGTTCTGCAGCTCAACAAGAAGTTTGCCAGTTCTGGTGGGCTGTTTGCCAGTTCTGGTGCGGTTCACACACACGCACATATGCAGTACATGTTTTACTGACACACAATGGTTCCTGGCGGTATTACAGACCTATTCACACAAACTGTCCCAGAACTGGCAAACTTTTTTTTGCATGTTTATGATGCACACTAGCCACGCGTGGGTGTAGATCATTTCCTTGTGAAGATCCGACAGATCCGCCTCCTCAAACACATGGCAGTGAGATGATAGCTGTTCATGTGCCTTCATTTGCATGTGAGGGAGGTCCATGCTGCAGTGTGGCCTACCAGGCGCTTGCTCTCACATGCTGCCCTGCATGCAAGAAGGGGGGCTGGCTCATGGCTGTTTCAATGACGCCCATGCGGCTGGGCTGTCAATGGATAGCTGATGTGGGCAGTAACAACAGTTGTGAGCGTGTGGCAACCCCTCAAGCATGAGTGTGGCAACTTCAAGTAAGAATTTTGGAGCCTCTCAAGACCCGTCAGAGTGCCGGAGTCTTGCAACCAACAGCGGTGAGAGACAGCCTGTCCAGTCAGCCAGTTACAGCGTTGAATTTGCTCAGGTGGATTCCGTTACTGTCCCAGCTAGGATGCCATGTTCAAAGGCGCAGCTGAAAGGTCTCAAGCCCACATGTCAGACAAACTTCTCATGTGATTGGTAACGCTCATGGGCCACGTGCCAACGCCAATACTCAAGCTTGGTCGCACCCAAGGAAGAGTGAGGAGCCACTGCCGTGGCTGATCCTAAGCCATAGCCACAAACAGTTGTGTACGAGGTTACAACAGAGCATTACAGACTGGGTAGCAATCAATGCCCAGTCAAGCAGCATACACATACTTTCACTTTCTGTCCCTGATCATCATCAGCAGCAGCAGAAGTGCTTTCTGTTAACAATTTGTTTGAGCCAAGAGCACACCTTATTCAACAAAGCATACACACACAGGCAAGCAATCTGCACACTTGTGCAGGCAAGCCAAACCAACCACATGTGCTGATCAAGTACCACCGTGGGGTGCCCTCCTGCTGGGACACTCTCCTGCTGGGACACGCTCCTGTTTACATCGGGAAAAGCCGTCACGAGACACGGAACGCCACCGTTGTACTCCAGTTCAGTTCACAAACACCGCTGAAGCGCGTTGAGTATCAAGTAAAGCATCACCCTATAAGTCCAGTTCAGCAACAAAGCGTTGCACTTGCCTGACACAATTACATAGACCTGTCCTGATCAAAGCAGCCAGTCCACGGTTGAGTCGGAGTTGCATTCCTCAGCAATCACACTTCCCTTGCCTTCACATGCGTTGTTCTGTGGCTGCCTGAAAGCGCAATGCCAGATGAGTTGTGAGGATTTGCATGAGTTCAAGGCAGGCCTGAGAGAAGGCACGTGCCAGTCAAGTCGTATGTTTGTTCAAAGTTCAAAGGGCATGGTTTCAAAGAGGTGCCATGCGCTCCGTCACTGAGTGTGACCGTGGGTGAGGTCAGGGCCATTGAACGTTTTTTTCCTGTGTGCATGTGTGTGCAAACTTGCAGGACCAAAGTGCGCTTTCTTAAGCCTTTCACCCCTCCACGCATCTGCCATGTGGCCCAGAATGGCAGTCCTTAAGCGCGGGGCAGTGTGTAGACATGTGGTTGCGCATGACCACGCAAACCCTCTCATGCGCCTACCACTGACATCAGCCGGCCCTCAGGACAAGTGCACCACTTCTCATCCTTCTTCCGTTTCCACACTCTGGCAGCAGGAGTGTAACCGAACCCACTCCCTTGAGCCGGCATGTTTCCAACTGATGCCTTTGTCCAAGCCCTCCCCACGATCCATCTGTCAGGAGAAAGGTAGAGGACAAGGAATGTTGGTGTTTGTGTGTTGTGTGGCCTGCCATCCTTTTCTCATCCTTCAGGTCAGACCTGTTCAAATTTGTGTGTTCAAATCTGTGTGTTGCGAGAGTTGGTCTGTCCGGAGATGAGGCCTGTGGCGTTATGATCCTCCGTGGTAGACGTGGTATTGTAGCCCCCCACTGCGGCAAACCCTGTGAGTGAGTGAGTGGGTGAGTGAGTCAGTGTGTAAGTAAGTGTGACTGACCAACTTAGTGAGTGGGTGAGTGGGTCACAGCGTATCTGAGCGAGCAAGTGAGTGAGTGGACGAGTGAACGGCTCACAGTGTAACCGAGTGAGTGAGTGGGTGAGTGAGTAAGTGTCATTTCTACATCTGTATCGTCCCACAAGTCGAACAGAGATTGGCTCAAACCACGTTTACAACTTCATCAGACTCGCATTGCAGAGGACTGCTGGTGCCAGGTCCCACCCCGTCACCATCACCTGTGTGGGCGTACATGGGCGGTGCGGGAGGGGTAGAGGGGGCGTAGGCCTGGTGTCTGTAGCACGCACGAGGGGAGAAAGGGAAGAGGAGGGATGTGAGAGGAGGTTGTTACTACTATATTGTGCATAGACAGATAAGCCGACGATTATGACAGGCCGAGAAGGGAAAACAAAGAAAAACCATTAGATAGTACGCGCACGTTTGTGAGGGATTTGTAGAGGTTGGTGTGGGCAGGAATGTGACGCAGGCGGGAGGGAGGAGGGGAACAGGGGGGACTCAGACGGCAACCCATGAACGGGAAAAGGCAAAGAGAGAACGTAAACAAAGTGAGACGGGGTAGATTAGTACAGGTGTGTTGGAAGGAAGTGGAAAGAAGGGTGTGTTGTCTATCCATTGGTACCTCAAACCCTAGGCCCGACGCTACAGGCGCAGACTCTTGCACTTTCCTCCACATCTTTCTTCCCAAAATCCGTACCCTGTCGATCCACCATTACCTGACACTCTTGCCGCCTTCACCCCTTGCCCACACTCACGAGTAGCTGTTCTGGTGTGCCAGGTCGTGCTGGTAGTAGCCGTTGCCCTGCCCTGTGGCCTGCGTGGAGTAGCCGACCGGCGTCCCGTCGCCCTGTCCCGCGTCAATGGGCGCCTGCGGCCCGTAGCCGCCCATGGCATTGGGATCGTAGTACTGCTGCTGCACACACATACATGCAACAGGAACACTTTCCAGAACTGTTTCATACGTTACTTGCTATGCAATGGATCCTGGAAACTCACCACAGCTGGACCCTGCAGCTCGAGGGAGTCAGCAACCAACTGAGCCGCCCCAAGAAATGAGTGGCTTAGTCGACAGTGGCAAAAAGGCGCAAAAGTGTTCTTGCCTAGACAGTTATCGAGTTTTTGGGAAAGAAGCTGCAAGGGTGATGCCGATAGTCATTCAGCCAGACGTGCATGGCGGTCACCAGCTCTGCTGCTGCTTGCACTGCTCATACCGCTTGTACTGCAGTATCATCAACTGTGCGTCCTGTGCGTAGCCGTACTGCCTGCACTTTGTACTGCCTCACCTGTTGTCCGTCCTGTGCGTATCCGTACTGCCCGTACTGCGCGTACTGGTCATAGTCGGGTGGTGCAGCGGGCACGTCCTTGAAGTCTGTAGTGGGGATGAGGGTGGGCACGGCGCCGGAGCCGTAACCAGCTGCCTCGTCTGCGGCAGGTGAACAATAGTGTTATAATAATAATAATAATAATAATAATAATAATAATAATAATAGTAATAATAGTAATAACAACAACAACAACAATGATAATTGCCTGACGCATAACTTACCCACTTGCCTCTTGCAACCGTTCCAACTATGGATATGGCAATGATCATCCCCAGCCCTAAACTAAACACAGGTGTGAAATGTGGGACATCCCTCTCATACGCAGACACTGCACAGCATTGAGGAAGTGCTCGTGGCATAAGACAACACACTGACAGATGTTTGCATTAACTGCATCTGCTTGGGGGTTCAAACGCCCCCCACACTCACTGATTCCCAGTTGGTCCCCCACAGCTGACTGCAGTATGACCAGTGCGATGCCAAACAGCAGGTACGTGCAGAAGCTGATCAGCGCAAACACCTCAGTGCCAACGAAGCTCTGGGAGCTGTAGGCAGACCAGGAGCTGGCTGCGAAACCACAGTAACACAAACGCACACAAGGTTGAGCGAGGGCGGCACGCAAGACGCAGGGCTCATCCATTCTGGGCACAAACCAGAGTTTTGCACATACAAGCCCCTTCACCGTGCTTGCAGCCATTTGTTACCCGTACAAGGGGTTTGCTAAGTGGCCTGCCAACAGCTGATTATACAGCTCACCTGGCGACTACAAGTAAAACCGCAGAGCCAATCAGCCTGCCTTCATACATTTCCAGTGGCCCATGCAATTTTGGGTCACGAGGCAGCTGTGGGTACACAGCTGAAGCAGTGCTTCTCCAAGCTTTTCTGCTTGGCGGTTGCCCCACTTACTACACTGGGCGTTGCTCAAACAGCCCTCATTTCCCGTCCCAGCCGCACGATCACAGCCCTGCAACACACCCGACTCCGAGCCGATGCATGACACTCCTGCCCTGGACGTCGCCCTACCTCACGATCAGCACCCACCCCTTTCCCTGTAAAACTCCCCAAAACTCGGCTACACAACCATCAAAGCCCTGCCTGACCCACCTCCCGAAATGAGGGTTCCGTTGACAGCGTCGTAAACCGGCTCCAGGTTCTCCTGTACCACGGGCCTGAAGCCGTCCAGCACCAGGCCGGAGAGCAGCAGGAACACCGACAGGGAGATGCTGAAGGCGACCTGGAGCAGAAACGAACAGCCATGTGTGTGTGTGGAGGGGGAAGGCTTGGACGTGCGAGATGTTGCTAACGAACAGAGCGTGTGTGTGAGCTTTCTTGGCTTTCTGACTGTCAGGCTCGTAGCTGCACGTAGGGTACTGTGTCTAGCCGCAGAGCCGTGGCTTGACAATGGTAAGCCATGTAATAATTGTGATTATGATCATGATGTGAGGCACGCAAACGCCCACTCACACACAGCCCACCAGTTAAGATCAGATTGTTCCACTTCCACCTTAGAGCATGGACACCTTAGAGCATGGAACAGTCTTCGCAGTGTAAACGCCCACACCACCATCGTGCAATCGTACCACCATTGTACACACACACGCACACACCCTCACCATGAAACCGTACCCGAAGCCAGGCCCGCCGCGGTTCACAGATTTCCTGCAGCGACAACCAGTCAATACGCCACACATGGTGACATCAGAGGCCTCCAGTCACCATTATGGATATGCTCGAGAATTCATGGAAAATTCACGATGGTGGGGACAGTGCAACTGTAACCTTAGGGTGTGTGGCCCAGAATCTGAAACCTGAAGCCCTGTCATGCAGCCATCGTTGTTGATTTGCCCTGCCTAGCACAAGGGCTGTCAGAACCAGTGTTCCACCTGCTGCAGAATGCTTTGGAAGTGGCGGGCACTTCTTGTGTTCAGTATGTGTGAACTGCGTTGATCTGTTCATGCCCAAGGTGTCACACTCCTGCCTTAATCGTCAATTGCAAAGACGAGAATGCAATGTTTTGAACTGCTTTGTTGAAGCCCTGCGTGCCATGGTCCAGCCGTGACAGTAATCATATTTAAGACAACCTGAAAGTGTGACCAACACGTGCCTCACTCACTTGACAAGTGTGACGCAGCACATCATGTTGAACCCAAACACCAGCAGCGCACTGAGCACCAGCGCACACAGGGGCGAGCGCCATATCTTGTTTTGTGCGAGGGTGCTGGCACCGTACTGGAGCTCAGAGGCAGCCTGAGTAAGCAATGCAAAACACTTGCTGTTGATAAGGCGAAGTAGGCAAGCAGGCGATCATTCATCATAACTGTGAACTCCCATCCAGTGCCGCAGACCAAACAGCAGGGGGTTGACCTGAGGCATACTCTGGCTGCATAGTTCACTCAATCAGTCGCAGGCCGTGCATGGCTTGCAAAACACTGTCTACAAGGCCTAGCCAACTTGGCAAACACAATTCCCGACAAGTTCTACTGATTGCCCTTATTAACAGCCTGTTTCCGACTGTTCTGTCCTGTTTGGCTAGCTACTGGGCTTCTGGCAAAGAGCAGACACCTCCCGCATGTACTCGAACATACAAGCTGCTTGGAGAGCTGCTCCTGTGACCTCACCTGCCAGAGCTTGGCGAAGGTGATGACTGCCAACGCACAGTATATGCCAGTGATGAGCTATGAGCAAGAGGAAAGTGGCAAGGTTAGGTCCTTGACTCCAAGGTTGGAATGGAGTTGGTTGAAGACGTGTAAAACGAGATGGCTGAGCACATGGGCAACCTATTGCAGTGTCTCAGCTCTGTGATACGATCCATGCTGCCTTAAACACACATTTCTGCCCAATTCTTGGTTGACTGCAATGAGTTTTCAGCATGGCTGAGTCTTCACGTTGTTCTGGCTAACCCTCGGGTTTGCAGTGCTCAGCTTATATGACCAAGGCTGATTGAGTTCATGCTGGCTCAAACAGGCAACGCATGCATGCTGGGTGCGCCATGTCCAGGCCAGGGCAGAACAAGATGGGCACGAAGCGAGGCAGGCGCATGTTTGACCAAAGCACGCCTATGCATCCCCACTTACCCAAACAGTGACCCAGATCATCCATAGTAGAATGCGGCTGCATTCGCGTGAGCCCTTGCCCGCACCCATTTCGTGGGCTGCGCCGAAGCTGCTTGCTATGCACTAACAAGCGCCAAACATACTCTCGACATTCAAGCGCCGAGCTCGGCCTAAACAGTACCACGCAAGAGATTTGGTTGCGAGCTGTGCTAGCATTCGAAGGTCGCTGGGCAGAAACGGCAGTCGTAGTTGAAAGTGTGTGACAGCTGCTAAATGTACTCAACCACGCCCACGTAGTTGAAATGAATAGCTTACAGTAACTGCAACTGTTGTCAAAGTGTGCAATGCTCACGAACCATACGTTCCCGTGCTTCAATAATCCATCATGCCAAGAACAAATCAGAACAAATGGGCTTGAAACCAGCATCGTAATTCACGATGCGCCGCAGCGTGATGGCATTACTGCCTGGGCCAAGGCTCTACTTGCACGAACGCACATGTAACAATAGGGACCGGCTGCAACCATGCCTACATCTGCAAACTTGGTGGAATGTGGCATGGACATCAGTCTATTGATTGGCCATAGCCAACTCGGTGGAAGGCTGGCTATTGGCTGGCCCCACAGCTTTACCGCGAATCCAGCCGCCAGCAACACCTGCGCAGGTCGATACAGGGTGGAAGCACAGTCAGACAACCATGTGCACCATCGCATGCCTGAACAACAGCATGCATGCACACAAAGTGCACCATTGCATGGCATGAGCAACCAGCAGTACCTCATGGTCACAAGCTCTGAGTTCACTGTTTCAGACCGTCTTTGTATTAAGGCCGCTCTCATGGGTTCATCCTGCCCCGGCTAAAGCTTGTCTCACACACACACAAACACAAACACTGCACTCACAGCCAAGCCTACAGCTGTGCCCAACCCAGCATGCACTGTGCTCTACCAGAAGACTGAAACGCAGACAACCCTTGAGCGCTAAGCCATGCACTGCTCGGAGGGTGCATGGCGTCGAAATTGTACCGCCTGGCATGGGGTGTATGATGTTGGCCCATGCACAGGAAGAGTCGGATCCATGCACTGTGGGTCACCTGCCTGAATACATGCCACAGCAGGTGCTGTCCGTGCCTGCCAGGGGCTAGCAGGCTGTGCACACAGATTGGTGAGCTCCCTCTCCTTGACAGCTGCTAATCGCTGTAGCTTTGCGGCCTTGGCATATGTGCTTGGGGTGTTGAGCTTTGCGGCCTCCCGTTTCAGACCCGCCACTTCATCCAACAAGGCGGATTTCCGTGCTTCGCGAGATTGCACCTGGCAAGAGAAAGCAGATGAACTTCTCATGAGACTCAGCCCTTTCACAAACCTCGCGTCTGCTGGTTGGCCGCACTCACTTGTCTGCGATCGATGAGGGATGCGACAAGGGTGAAGACAACTACCACGATTGTGATCGCTACCACAAGCTGCTCGGTTTTCATCGATGTGGTCGTTGTCAGGCAATGTGTTTAGAAGTTACGGCGTACTAGGGTAAGTACAGGTTGACTGCTCAGGCCTAGGGTTAGCTGCCCTGCGCTCTCATGTGACAATGACCGGCTTGAGAAAGAGAGTGTTCCAGGACATAGAATTATATCCAGCAGTTAAGCCAGTGTTGACGTAACCACCTGTCCCAAAGAACAGGATATATACTTTTGCTAGTTACAAGCACAGATCAGTTCGTTGACTTTTTTTTTTTTTAAACCGGAGCATCAGATCCATGAGATACACCACTGCTGTCACAAGTTTTGCGATTGGGATCAGACTGAGAATAGTTACAGTTATATGTTTGTGTCTATCCTGCTGACATACGGCTTCAGAAGTCGGTGAGTAAGTCGCCACCAAGATGTTCCAATAGTGGTACAGGTGCAGATTAACAGAAATTCAAACCGCAGTGTCTCTCAATGTCAGCGACACAAAGACATCATCTCCACCGACGAGCATTTTTCACTTGATGCACTGTCAAAATGAAGACCAGGATGTGCTATTCAGCCTGCTATGCACTTCACCACACCTTCGAATTGTCCCAAGATTGGCAAACATTTTTTTGTTTCATCTCTCGCACAAGGCAGATGGCCTGAGCAGGATAAACGGTGGGTGCACATGACTTCCTGTGGAGGTTTTTGCAGCAGGTTTGTGGTATCGGTTTTGTCCGTGTGTTCGTGTCCATTGGGGCTGTCCCGTCTTGCAAAGCCTGCACCTCAGAACGAGCTGGGCATACCTTCAGGAAGCCCGTACCCACAAGTCTGCAATGGAGCAACACAGCGCCCCCAATGGTTGCAAGAGAACTGGCGGTGTGTTTGGAAATGTATGTTATATGGTTTCCAGCTGCTTGTACTTGTCGTGTGTCTGCTGGAATCCTGATGTCAACTTTGACACGGATGTACCACTGTATATGGTGGTGGTGATGTAGTGAAGTGAAGTGAAGTGTAGGGTTGAAGTGTAGTAATGTGTACGGTAATGATGACGTCCAATCTGGCAGTTTTTAGCCACATAGATATCTGTGGAGATCACCGAGGATACCGATACTGTATCCCATACCGATCATATGGCAAAACATGCCGCTTAAATAATTGGAATTCGCTGTGAACAGTTGAAATCATCATATTTGATTTCTCTAGCTGACCCTGACCCTGACCCTGACAATCTTTCAAACTATGCCATTTAGATGCTCCCTCCTTGTTATGGGGCGCACATGTAGGTGGGCCCACCATGGGCATTGAGTGGTGCTGACCCACATGCTGCTGCACTATGCCGCTGACCTGTGTTTGTATCGCTAACATCGCACATGGATAGAGAACACTACGAAACGTGAGCCTATGGCCCAAACAGATGGCAGGCCTAGTGGCAATAACAGTACTGCTGAAGGACCTGGTGCCAGTTGCTCTTTGCAATGGCACGAGTGGTTTGGGCTGAGCTGTTGAGGTTTCTGAATCTAGCTGGTATGAGGTGTGGAGTACACATGAAAGTGACGTGCTGCACGGTACAATGCCACCTGTCGTCTATCTTTCCTGTTGGTGCTTTCTGCAGGACTTGCCTGGTGGGATTTAAATATCTGGTATCTTTGGTTAACAGGAGGCTGTGTGGGATATGCTACTAGCTGCTGTGTGTCGCACCCTCCTTGATCAGGTGGCTCTGCAGGGGGTTGTGAACGTGCCCGTCACACCGTGTCAGTGCACATGCCTGTACCGGTTACTCACTACATCACCACAGCTGTCATGCTTGACAGTGTGCATGGCATTCCAAGGCATGTCAAGGTGCACAAGGCCTTGCATTGCAACATTGCAGCCCAACATTGCAGCCATACAGGCATTTGTGAGGTACTTTGGTCATGTTTGTGGTTGGCGGGACATGTGAGTCTGCAACATGGCAGGCTATGTCATTGGACTGTCACTGGAAATCTGCAACATGTGGAGTCTGCAGCATGGCAGGCTCTGTTGTTCAACTGCCACTGGAAGGCAGGATGCTGAATGCTGAGGTTTCTGTAAAGCGTGTGTTGTCTGAGTGATTGCAAGTACACCAGCCGGCCATTGGTGCATGCAATTGTGACGACCAGAGAGAGTGCCAGGACCAACCCACTGCCTTGCCTATTGGCGCTGTAATCGCGCTGAGCTGATTGACATTGCCTTGGAACCCTGGGGTCAACTTGTCAACTTGTCACCGCCAGTCTCTTTCCCGTGCACTCCCGGAGCTGCAAAAGCTCACCACGTTTACAACTGATGTCCTGTCAGATGTCTTTAGCCAGATGACCAAGTGTGGCAGCAGAGAGAAGCTGGAAGCCTGTGCAAGCTCGTGCCCATGTCAAATTGAACCCACGAGTGCCTGTATGGCTGTTTGTGGTTGGCGGGACATGTGAGTCTGCAACATGGCAGGCTATGTCATTGGACTGCCACTGGAAATCTGCAACATGTGGAGTTGAACCATGCACTGTACAACTAGATGTGCCAGATAGCCGTGACCAAAGACCTGGCCGGAAAGTAAAGGAATGGACCTGACTCAACGTTGCTGGCGCGCCCATGGCGCCCGTTTATGCACGCGGGGAAGCATGGGAGAAACGCGTACGGGATTCCGTACTTTCCTGTGCTTGCAAATCCGTTTCCAGCGATCTTTTCATTTCAGCAACAGCTGGGCCAGCCAGCCCTAGGCTTGGAAATTTTATATCCCGATCATGCGTTTGCTGGTAAGTTTAAAAGAGCAGTAACCATGCCAGCAGCTCCCGGCGCGCTGGGTGGAGCGACAATGGGTGGCACGGGCAGCATACCGCCTGTGCCCATTGAGAAAGTTCTCAGACTGTTCACTGGCCCGAACTCCGACAAGCTGTACGACCGGCATATGTCCGCTCTCGAGCGGTTGTGCAAGAGCAATGCAGCTGGCTTCCCAATCAAGGATTTAACTCAGGTCAAGCAGCTGTTTGAGCTCACCCTTGGGCTGATTGATACGGGCATGTCGGACTTCATCCAGCCAGCGGTCACTCTAATCAAGTAAGGCGTGTAGAGGGCAGGTGTGGGTGTGATGGGGCAGGAGGGATTGCATGGTTTTGAGGAACAAGGCACACAGGCACTTTGGCATGGGCAAGGCAGCAAGGCGCAGCCTGGAAAAGTGGGGGGTTGAGGAGGGGGAGAGATTCG
The DNA here is from genome assembly GCA_004335635.1 of Chloromonas sp. AAM2. Lineage (NCBI taxonomy): Eukaryota > Viridiplantae > Chlorophyta > Chlorophyceae > Chlamydomonadales > Chlamydomonadaceae > Chloromonas > Chloromonas sp. AAM2. The sequence goes on from QAXH01005293.1 coordinate 69,627, forward strand.
GAGGAAATAGCATTTGCAGGGAGGCACAAGCCAAGCAGAGAGGCCTTAATCTGTCAGTTTAGCAATGCAATGCCAGAGCGCCAAGCCTAGGAGCCAGTTGAGTAAGGCACATGCTTGGGCTGCAGGGGCGAGGGAATTGAATTTGAACAGGCAAGGAGGCTGACATGCTGTGAACTGAAGCACTTGAGTTGGGCTGAAGGACAGAGCATGGTTCAGCTCAGTGCTACGGAAAGAGAGCACACAAGGGTTTGGGGTGGGGCCTTATTCCATTGGAAGCACTGTGCTGAATGTAAGGGATAGCCGCAGGTACCCTGAAAGTTCATGGCTGTACGAGAGCTCTGAGAGTGACAGTCCATGAGTGTATGAGAGCATCGGCAACTAGCGAGAATCCATGAGCGTGTGAGATTGGATTGTGAGAATGGATGAGGGGTGGCATGCTTGCAATAGTTGTCAGAGTGCCACACACACAGGCCATCAGGGCAGGCCGCCAGTGGCTGCGCCATGGCTCCTTTTCACTTGCAATACATGCTTGGCCGTTTCAGGACCTTATCCAAGCCGTTTGTGAAACAGACATCAACGGACGAATTCCGGCTGCTTGGCAACATCACTGACATGCTCACCACCCTCAGCCAAACCCTAGTGGCAGCCTGCCCACTGCCCATCCAACTGGCAGCCTCGGAGGTGAGAGCAGAGGCAAGGCAATGCGGTCATTACAGATTCATTTGATCAAAATGGGATCGGGGAACCTGACTGACATGACATGTGAGGAGTTGGGATTAGGCACAAAGAAACAGGGTGTGTTAAACCCCAACGGCCAGTCTGCCCCCTTAGATGTAGTGAAACACATGTAACAAAACACATTTAACAAACACATGTAACGAAACACATGTAACGAAACGCACTCGAAGAGATGCAGGGCAGTGCCGTACGTGTGTCAAGTCACCATCTTCATGCATGTACCGGGACATGCAACCGAGTATTCCTGATATCAGCGGTTTGGCAAATTTCCTTGCATTGTTCAGTTGTACTATAGAAGCACAGGCATCTTTTCGGGGGCAATATGCTCATGCTTTGCTTGGAAGCATGATGTAAACCGCTGCTATGCAGCTACACTGTTCGGTCCGCAGCACCGCAAGCTGCAAAACCACAGTTAGCACAAAGCCATGTAATGATAACGATGCGCGTGTGTGTGTGTGTGTGTGTGTGTGTGTGTGTGTGTGTATGCTTGCAGTTGCTCCGGTACTAAATCTGGCATAAATCAAAAGAAACTTGACAAATATCTGGGCAGTCTGTCTGTGTCTGTGCAGATGCTGTTGGTGTTTGCCTCTGGCTATGGCACCCGCCCCAGCGCCTTGGTGGCTCTACCCACCCTGGAGGAGCTGAGCACTGGATCGCCCCTGAGGCAATACCTGCTCAACCAGAAGTGAGTGAACATCGCAACAGTATCTAATGGCTTTTTGCGCACTGGGTTTTGCCGCCTGCAGTGCTGCAGACCAACCAGTTCGGCCGCTTGGCAGCCGCCTACGCGACCTGTATGAGCATGTGCCCCAGATTATTATGGAGTGATTTCGGAGGTCGACCGATCAACCATGTTAACCACCTTGTACGTTTCTGCAGGTTGCTGTTGGACAGTTGCGCACTGCAGCGGGTGGTGTCAGGCCTGGCCATGGCCACTCTGGCTCACGATGAGGTAGGAATGTAGAAACTGCCACATTCAATACGGAGTGCACACCACGCAAACATCAAATTTGCGCAAGTAATAAATTTCTCATAGTAAAGGAGATTGCTGGATCGATGCCAGACTTGGATTCGAATGGGCTTGACCTCAACCTTGCATGACTTCCACTGTTACAGTTATTTCTGGTATGTTTGCACCTGGCCAAGGCAAGGCCGTAGAACAGGAGATGGGAAGGGCATCAAGGGCCATGGGAGATGAGTAGCTGACA
>QAXH01005294.1:4375-58345 GCA_004335635.1 Chloromonas sp. AAM2
TTTACCCGTTCTCCAGGTCTCAGGGTATACTGCCCAACCGTTATGCCCATGGTGTGAAAAGCAAGTGCCTGCCATTACGTGTGCTCATGGCACGACTGCCATTAAGTAGATACTCAAATACAGACTAGAAGCCCGGATAACGCAGGTAGGAAGGGTTTACCCCGACCGCGCGCTTGTAGCTCTGGTCTGGCTGATGGCTGTTGTCTCGCTGCTGCCTTTTGTCTCGTGCCCTCTCCCGTGTAAGCAGTCTACTACTACTACTAACCCAAAATTTCAAGAAGCCATGCATGGTTGCACATAGCAATCAGCCACCAAGGGGCAGTGAAAGGGCATGCAGGAAGGTGGGCAGACTTGGCATGTCATGCCTATACCCAGAGACTTGAGGCTTGTCAAGCCAGACATGCAGCACCAGACGCGGACAGTGCAATCCACACTTGGAATGCAGCCTCAAATGCAGACACCTGTAACCCAAGACCCTGCGCAGGAACCACGCAGTGTCGTGCAAGGGCTTGGAATGCAGCATGCAAGCTGTGGGTTCAGACGCTTGGAAACCCAGAGACTCTGCCCAGGAAGGGTTCTTGTCTCCTGTCTTGAAAGAGGCTTCTGTAGTCTGAGATTGACACCTTGTATTGGCTTGTGAGGGTGTCGTACCCTGGTGAGCTATAGCATGTATCGTCTACCACATTGCTTTCCGCAAATGACGAGTCAGCCGCCTAGTGCTGGGGCAGTCCAGAACTGTGGTCAGTGCTTGGCTGCCTCAATGCTTAGACGCATATACTGCCTTTTAAACACGACGAACTTTCCGGCCATGATTTCGAATGCTGGTTCTCAGACTCGTGCCCTTCTAATCGCTCCTGAGTGCCTGAGCCGGCTTGGCAGGCATACATTGTGCGCAAACAATGCCTTCACAAGCAATCGAGGGTGTTCGAGTGTGTCGACTAGACTACCATACATGTGGTACCAGACATTGCAAGGCCTACCCCAGATTCGCATGCTGACGCCTGCGGGACCGTGTTGACCACTTGCTGGATGTATTATGGATTCATAGGACTGATATGGGCCTGGTGTCTGACGCATACTGCCACGTTTTGAACCTTACTTCCTATAACCAGGCATTTGCGCTCCCTGTACTCTGGGTTGGAATGGTAGTACCTTCGGGCTGCCTCACGCTTCTTGGGTAAAAACTCAGGATCCTGACTGCATCCTGGCATTGTAGCAGTTGCGGCTGCTTCCAGAAGAAGACCAAAGCATGGAAAGCATGGAAGACCAGAGCCCTGCTGCGCGGTCGCAACAGCAAATGAGAACAAGATAATACCGGGTGCAACTAGCAGGCAGCTGATAAAAACACAGCGAATCAAAACACTGGTTTGCTTCAAGCCATAAACAGGAAGCCTACAGGCCGGTGTGTTTGAACAGATTTAAATAGCTGTGGTAGATGTTCCTGACGCAGAAGACAATATGAAGGTACTGTGCTCAATTTCCAACAAATTACACTGAACGCACACAAGAAAAGGTGACTCGCACACAACCTCAGTTAGGGCAAAAAAATTATGATTCCTTTTCTTGCCACACTGGCTCCAGTGGCACATTTGACTGCAGACATACTATCTTTGTAACCAATGCAACCCATCTGCGAGGACTCTGCCTGTTACCACACTGGCTCCAGTGCCATTCTTGAAAATTGTCCCAGAACTGGCAAACATCTTTTTTGCGGTCTTGATTTGGGCAACGGCATACCAAAGCATGGAGCCATTGAAGTCTCAGCGTCACAAGTATCAGGCCCAAGCTGCCTACGTTTTCTCTTCTGACATTAGGTATGAGCCTGTCCTACTGTCTAGAACGGATCCACTGGGCTTTTGAATTTGTTTGTGTGAGAGAGTGAGAAGGACTCCAAACCAAATCGGCCTGCCTCTGGCGTGAGGTGTCCAGCACACTCCTAGCGTGCCCACCCTGCACAATGTTGCAGCCCGAGAGCGCCCCGCTGGACAGCAAGGCAGCCGCTCCTTTTATTGGACTGTTGTCCCTGTTTGCAACAAAGTACGCGACGAGCGCGGAGGCCAAAAGCGCCGTCACGGATGCTGACAAGAAGCAAGGCACACGGCGCTTTCCCAAGCCTTCGGGTTACAACAAGTACACGTATGCGGAGGTGGCCAAGCACAGCTCGCCTGACGACGCTTGGCTTATCATTGAGGACAAGGTGTACGATGTCAGCGGAATGGCACACCCTGGAGGAGACGTAGTCTTCAGCTATGCCGGCAGGGACGCCTCTGAGCTGTTCAACGTGATGCACAAGAACCAGGTACGCTTGAATGTGCCGGCTACGGTGTCCCACGACACAAAGCCGCAGGAGATCCAATCAGCAGTTATGGAGACTCTCGTAGATAGAGCCGGCAACACAATTTGCGGAAACTGGAGCGTTTGCAGCATTGCAAATGCAAGCACCGCTACTGGATTCAGCTTGTTTTGTGCTCGGTAGGCGTTTGAGATTCTTGGTTTGAGTCTCGCAGTTTGAGACGCTGTAGTGTCGTGCTTTGCACGCAGCGCCTCACTCGTGCGGTGATGAAAGCCTACCTGATTGGCGAGGTGTCTAAGCCAGAGCGTACTGCGCTGTTGCGAGACTGGGACGAGATGCTGGGGCGGTTCTCGCAGCAAGGCCACCTAGACGCCAGCCCTACTTACTACATTCGCAAGATGCTGGAGCTTGTAGCTATGGTTGCAGCTGTCGCTTATCTGAACTTCAGTTTCCCAAGCTCATGGGCAGCCAACCTGCTGTCCGCCTTCCTGATGGGCATGTTCTTCTGGCAGTCAGGCTGGACCCAGCATGATTTCCACCACAACCAGGTGAGCATGAGGATTTCAATTGTACCTGAGGATGGCTCTGCCTGGATTGTTTGAATTTTCGTCTGATGTTCACCAGTCCAGGGTGTGCACTCTGTTTTTGTGACCAGGTCTTCCGGTCGCACAAGCTGAATGCCCTTGTAGGAGGATGGACCATCGGTTTTGGCATGGGAGGCAGCGCCCATTGGTGGAAGACCAAGCACAACCAACATCATGCCACTCCCAACAAGATGGACCACGACAACCAACATGCCATGGATCCTGACATTGATACAGTGCCACTGATTGCGTGGTCAGAGGCGCTGCTCAAGCAGGTTGGTAACAAATGACCTTGTACAAGCTTGTACCAAACAGCTTGGTGTGTTGATCACCACGTGACCAATCAGGTATTACCATGGCCCCTGGAGAGGCTGCACCACCGACTGTGTAATGAATGATACCTATGCACAATGCGCAGTTCCGTACATGGGATGATCCAGTGATGCAGCAAGTTGCTGTGCAGTAAGACTTCTGTTCTGGTCATGCACGCAGGTGAACATGCCAGATCGTGGCATCATTGTGTTGCAGCACATTCTCGTGTGGCCCATGCTCCTAATTGCTCTAGTCAACTGGCAGATGCAGAGCATCATCCACCTGCTGCAGTACCCCAACATACCAACCAAGCTACGAAGGTAGGTAGGGCCTAGCACAGTGAAGTAACGCAATTCTCAGAGGGCATTCTAGTCATGCTTCAGATGCAGTGGCACTGAGTTGTGATGGTTTCCACCTGCACCGGTAAAGCCAGTATGACAGCCGACAATCACATGGTTCATGCTGCCTCATGGTTTGATGACAAATCAGGCGCCGTACTGGTCGGTGCCACGCTGGTGCACTTGGTTGCCTTGTATTGCCTGTTTTTGCAATGACAAACTGTTACTTTCGTAGCTCATCACTGCTGCTAGCCCTGCCATGACAGCGTAACGTGCACATGCTTTCCGTTGCAGGTTGGAGTTGACACTGATCATAGTGCACCATGCATGGGTGCTGGCCCTGAGCTTCATTCCCTTGGGCTTCACACATGGACTGGCATTCTGGTGCCTGTCTCACGCTGTTGGCGGCCTTGTGACCTCCTTCGTATTTATTCAGGTGCGGAACTTTGGCCGCCCGGAGGCCCTGTGGCGGGCGTCATACTGCCGGCAAGGCGTTTGGCTTTCGCTGTGGGTCTTGTCTTTGTAGCCAGCAAGAACTCAGGATACATGGTGGTGATTACCGATGCTCGACTGATGAAGCTGCAATCAAGTAATGTGCCTTCTGTCTGCAGAGCCACAACGCCATGGAGATCTACACGGAAGATCTAGACTTCGTGACCAGCCAAATGGTTTCAACCCGTAACATAAATCCAGGCATCTTGGCAGACTGGATCATGGGAGGCCTCAACTACCAGATTGAGTGAGTGACAACCCAGCCTGTTCCGGGGCAATGCCGTGTGGCTCTTGTTGCCAGTGGCATATTGTTCACCGCCTGATGCATTTTGACATGGCTGTGCAGGCACCACCTGTTTCCTACCATGCCCCGTCACAGCTTCAGCCGTGTGCGCCGGGACGTCATGGAATTCTGTGCCCGTCATGGCCTACCCTACGAGAGCTGCACCATCTGGGAGTCAACCTACAAGGTTTACCTCCAGCTGCAGACGATTGCTAAGAAGGCATAGAACCTCAAGCTGATGAGAACAGGGTAGGCTGTTGCCCCAGCAACAAACTTGGGGGCTTTGCCAGGTCTTACTGCAGTGGTACGTGGTGGCTGGCGGCTCTTGCGTGTGATTCTCTCTGCCTGACAGGTACTGCTGGTTACAGAGCGTTGCAGCGAGCCGGACGATAGTGGGACAGGGTTTGACGGCGCCAGGACAGTGGCTGCTCGTCCTGTTGACAAGCTGTCTGGTGGTGGCCCTGCACCAAGGGCATGTGTTGCGTATTGAAGACACGTATTCTTTTGTGAGTCGGCACTCGTGGAAGCCATCCGCACCGGGCTTGCTGCATACGGGTTGCCGGCACCAACGGACTAAACAGGTTGGCTGTGTGCACGCCGTATGTGCGTTGCAGCAGCAAGGCACTGAAAATGATGTTCTTCTGAACAACAGGATCCAGGCTGGTACTGGATCTGATGTGCAGGGCGTGTATGGTCTCTTTTTCTGTGTCAGCGTCTGTGCTGGTGTCCTGAGTATCGTGCAGCATGCTTAATGGTGTCTCGGACTGTTGTGAGGCTTGCGGACAGGCAGGAAAGGCCAGGTCTCCCTCGGCCTCTGCCTTCAAGTCTGGTGAACTCGTGTTATGTGACGGGATGGCGGGTGGCCATGTATTGCACTCCGTGGCAAGAGTGCACGTGATAACTGCCTTCCAATCTGTTTAAGTGCCAGCGCTGGTATAACACTTGGTATGGAGAGATGAAGAGTGATATTGCATGGTCGTCTTTCCCAGTGCACCTGCGGGTCAACACAAGTGTCATGAGCGATTTGTCAAGGTATGAGTATATGACATGCCGTGGCAGACTCAACACACAACAATGACGTTTGCATGGTATGCAAACATGTCCATGGTGAGTTGCGCGAGATGCCACACCGTGTTATGCATTTGAGCGCTCTTGTTGCCCTGAGCGCTCACAGTTATGTCTGAACGGCGTGCTCAGTTTCCAAGTTTGTCTCCTCAGTAGACCTTACACCAGTCAGATTGCCCAGCAATGCTATGGGTGGTGGTGACCGTTTTGTTGTCTGTTCATCCTGTAAATGCATGTATCATAGTCTAAAGTTGTTCAAGCGAGCGCTGCTGTAAGAACGGCAAACTGTTTACGCCACTCAGCAGGCTGCTGGGCTACGTCAATGCCATTGTGGCACGATACAACAGATCGATTGCTGCGGGTCATGCAGCGGTCTGAGGCAACAATATCCAATGGTTGTTCTGCGTAGTCAGCGAGGTGTAGTGACACGTGGACCTTCAGCCAGCCGCTGACGAGCGACACACTCAGGTGGCATACTGAAGTACTCGATCATGCTTGCTCAGGGTGGCCCAGGATTTCAGAAGGTCGAGTTGAAAGCTTGAGGAGGTCGTGATTAATCACGCTGGATGGTGTCATACCATTCTGCTCCTGTCGACACCGGGATAACACGCTGGTGAACAGCAGTGATCCAGTTCTCAACGGTCTGGTCTGGTCCAGTGCATTCCGCATCGTACACTTGCACATCTGTTCCTGTTGTCCTGTGTTGAGTCTAACGCTAATGTCAAAGTCCTGTTGGTGCATGGTAGTCCCGACCAATCTAATCAGAGAGTTGTCGAATGTACAGCACATGTGTGCTGCTGGTGTACAACACCAACAGCCAAAAAAAAGATGTTTGCCAGTTCTGGGACAATTCCTGTGTCTGATACTGGATCTTGTCCAGTATGAGTTGATTCTGGGACAGCACTGCAAATTATAAATTATACACGCCACTCAGTGCCAGCCTCAGACCCACTGACAGAAATTTTCCCAGAACTGGCAAACATTTTTTCCCCTAGCCTCATTGTGATTCAGTCACAGATTCAACCTTACTGTTGTTGTTGGGTGAAACGATCCTCCATGCATGCTCTAGGTCACCGTAAACCCTTGCTTCAGATGTTGGCATAGAAAGAAAAAAGACTCGCTCGCGTCGTTACAGACTTTTATACTTACTTGCATTCTTCGATTCTTGCAACCGCTGACAAATGTTTCGCTTGGCTGCCCTTGCGATGTCGAGTCACACTGCGGAAACATTTGTAACTGAGAAGACTAGGGTTCATACGACGCGTTTGCCAGATTTCCAGGCAGCCGACAGCAGGCCCGTTTGGCCGTAACTCTCGCATGCGCCTGGCACCCTGACTGCGTCAGACATGGGAGTTTACAACCTGTGGCCCCTGCTGCCTTGCAAGAGCATTGACTGTAGCAAAGCTGATGGTGTACTGGAGGTGGCCAAGGCCATGGATGGGAAACGCTTTGCAGTTGACGTAGCCATCTGGATAATGGAAGCACAGGCACAGGTGGGTCATGACTCTCATTTGAACTCACTCAGTATTAAACTCACTTTAAAAAGCATCATGCCATTGCAATGACAGCCTCAGGCATTCTACTTAGCAACTGGCCCTGCAGCTGTAGGATAGTCGGAGACAGCAGGCACATGCAAGAAGGGTTGGCGCCAGCTGTGTGTGTCGTTTTACACGCTTTCCAGGATGGAACTCTTTCTCAGCTCGCTGCAAAGAAACAGGGGGCTGAGGCCAGCTAATCTGAGGGTAGACAAATACCTGTAATGTTTTAAAACTAGGCACATTCACGTCAAACACAACTGGGTATCCAAGTCCTAACGTGCTGTAACGTCAGAAATGTAAACCTGCTCTTTCTTGTTCAAAGTGCGCACACAGCCACCGGAGCAAACAATTGATACTTTCTCTTCTTGTCTTGTTGTTCAGCCTGCACTGCTGGAGGCATTTCATGGCGATTTGATGACCGTCACCGTCAAGTTGGTGTTTGAAAGGGTAAGCAAGTGTGTAGGGGAACTACTGCCTCACTGTTGAATCAATGTTGCGGTGATACTGCTGTACCCACTTAGCCACGCCCAGCATGAGTACGTATCAGCAATGAGCAGCAAGCCTCTCTCTGAGTGCATGACACTGGCCTCTGAACTGAAGTTGCACTGCCGTGAATCGAGTGGCCTGTGTGCTTCATGTCCGTGCTTTGGGCTTCACAGGCTGACACTGGGCTGTTGATTGTGGCTGTGCGACATAGTTATGCTATGCCTGATTGCAGATCTGTGCGTTTCTACGTTTTGGAGCCACGCCTGTTCTGGTCCTGGATGGCCGCACATCCCAGGCAAAGGCTGGTCGGCTGGGGCAGAGGTGGGCACAGGTGCACTACCATGCGTGTCTAGCATTGCAACATGGAACATCACTGGCTGCGATGTGTGAGCCCAAACCCACTTTGGTCCATTCTGATGCGGCCACAATCTGGAATTATGTGTGCAGATACGCTCTAGATTAGCCAGAAGATGAGCACCGACTATAGCGCTCATGGCATTTATACACTCAATCCCCTGCAGCATCATGTATGCCCGGCATCGCTACAGGGACCAGCACTGGCTGCGATGTGCGAGGTTGCTGGCTAGTGTGTCAAGGTACACACCTAGAATGACCAGGGGATGCACACCAACTATCACGCCAAGCCACTGCACGCCTGCCGACCCCGTGCTTTGTCCATGCTTACAAAAGTGCGTCAGAACAAGACAGCATGCGCTGCTCTTCTGCTGGTCTGCAGCGAGCTTTGACTCTTCGCCCAACTCTTCTTCTTGATTAATTAAGTGACCGCTCCTGCCTGCCTGCCCGCATGCGCTTGCCTACCTTGTCTCCTGCCTGCCCACCTGCCCAGGTACACCGCTCAAACAGGCATCCAACTGACCAGTGAGATAAGGGTCAGCAGCTCAGCTGTGTCACACAACCCGATCATTGCGCGCGTCAGGGCGTTGGCAGAAGCCCTGGTCAGTAGCATGTCATGGGTGGTCTTCCTAGAGACAGGGGATGGTCATGAGCAACGTTCACTGGTGAAAGAGCTTTCACTGGTGGCGCCCTAGTATCAGAACTGTGGGCAGGGTGGCAAGCCTTTGGCCAGCAGCAGCTTGTCGGTCAGTGCCGGAACACTCCCATCTAAGATTTTTGGCTGTTACAACGTGGGGCTGCCCATGTCGCAATGGCACCATCATTCCACAAACACAGACGATATCTCAGTTTTTCTTACCGACTGAGATGACCCACGTATACCGTACTCCTTGTTCTGACGGTCAAGACTGTGTCGGCGCAGATGAAGTGTACATACCATGGCCAGTGCAAGCCTAAACATGTCACACTCAGTCACTACACTTGTATCAGAGAAGCGCAAGCGGTTATGCAGTGCACTTCCCAGCAGTGAGTGAGTGTCCCATGTCCTGCCAAGGCAGACACAAGACATTGCCATGGTTCAAGCGTCAACATGCCCCATGCTTCCCATTCCCGCAGTCAGTTGTCCATGCACATGGCCCTGCAGGGTGTGCCGGTGGTCCAGGCTGCAGGGGAGGCGGAGGCGACGTGTGCCGCGCTCAACGCCAAGGGTCTTGTGGACGGTGTGCAGTCTAAAGATGTGGACTCGCTCCTGTTCGGGGCCCAGCGCGTGTACATGCAGCTGAGGCTCAACCCGCAAAACCACAGACTGTGCGAGGTGCTCGTGTGTGACATGGAACACGTGCGGGAAACCCTAGGGATTCAGGTGAGGTCGTGATGTTGGAACGGGATGCTTGCCTGTGCACGCAGGCACCAATGCCATCACAATGCTTGTTGGAACCATGTTACCCGTCGTGCTTTGAGACTGTGTTGCATTTGCATGCATGCGCTGGGCAAGGCCATGCATGTGTGACGCTAAAACAGGACGCTAAACATGCCATGGAGTGGTCTCACCATGGCGCTCTGAGAGGATTGGAGCACACGCATACGTACATCATGGTTGTTTTGGTGCTGATCGCCTTCGTGCTGTTTGGCTGTTCTTGTTGCACTAGCTCAGATGTGCTTGCATGCCTGCAATAGGCAAGGCCTTGCAAGTACGGTACGGACTGCTGGGTGACTGTGCATGCGTGCTGGAATGGCAGAGAAGTGCTGGAACAGGTAAGGATGTGAGAGGCTGTTTGACTGCATGTGCATCTGCAGACGGGAGGTGCACTGGCGCTTCAAGTCATGGGAGTGCTGGCAGGAGGTGACTTCAACATTGATGGTGTGGAGAATGTGGTAGGTGCAGCTACAATGGTAATGCAGCAAGGAGCCGTGCACATGCACCACAAGCGTCCCAGCATCATCAGAGTCTTTCAGACTTTCGCTTGGAGGCAATCAGACACGCTTGAGCATACTTCTTCGCCCTTCTGCAGCTGGCACCTTTGCTCTGATGTGGTTGATTGCACCTGATTGTGCACATACGCATGTTGCTTGCAGGGCACAGGCAAGGCGTTGGATACAGTGCGTGGACTGCTGGCACGGCAGCCGGTAGGTCCTGTGTTCGTGTGAGGGCCGGGTTGGCCGCCACCACACACTTGCGAGTACACGTCTGACGGACCTGCATGTCTGGCAGACTGTGTGGCAGGCGCCGCATACATGCACCACACCAAGCGCGCTGAACAGGCAGTCTCTGAGGTTGACGGCTGTGATGGCACGATGGGCTTCAAACAAAACGTCAAATAACAAGGCATGAGCGATGGCAGGTGAGGTCCAGGGGCAGCGTGCGCGGCTGGCAGCACAGTGCTGTCCGCCTTTGCGTTGTGCATCCACAGAATGCTACGAACGACAGCGGCATCGGTTCGGCTCTGATCTCCGCCCTGGAGCAGGGCCCTGACAGGCGCCTTCTGGAGCTCAAGCACTGCACTGGGTGCAAGACATGCGGTACGTCAGGCCTCATGCACCCGGTATGCACCTGACAAGGATTTGCTTCAGTGTGAGCCTTTGGCAGATACAGCACAGTATTCAGAGGACGGGGTGGGCAGGGCACTAAATGCTGTCATGTGTGCAGCTGCATCAGCATTCTCCCTCCTTGCACAGCATGGCATCACAGGTGGTCCTTTGGTTTCATGGGCAAGCGATGGCACTGGTTGTGTCAGTGCAGGCCATGAGTCCGGTTGCAAGAGCAGGAAGGCCTCCCATGGGCGCGGCGGGTGCGCTGCATGCGGCACAGAGTCAGGCTGCCTGCCCAACCCCAACCCCGGTCAATGCATGTGCGAGTTTCATAGGTGGGTAACACCGCAGTGCCAATGCCATTGCCATGCCATCTCTGTCACAGATCATCAACTGTTGGTGATTTGTTATCCTGCCGGGGTTAGTGGTAGGAAGACCGCACAATGGGCATGTTATCCCGCCCTATAAGCACTTAAGAGGATTGTAGAAGACGATATGCACGCTCGAGTCAGCCAGGAGTTTTGACGTTGTCGTTGTATGCGGTTGGTTCAGGTTGAAGCTGGAGCGGTACCTGTCCAAGGTTGTTGACAAGGCGTGTCGAGTGCCTGGGGTGGTAGAATCCCTGCACGCTGCACTGGAAGAGTACACGCGCCAGTGCCAGGCGGCCTCACAAGCTGTACAGCACCTCACACGGAAGGACCTAGGGTGAGGCAGGGTCGACACACAATGGGGGTGACGGTGGCTTGGACTTTGCACCAGCAGGCCACAAAGCAAACATGCGAAGTCTTGCAGATTGTTATACGTATGCGAGTGCGCTGACGCTGTATGATGATGTTCCACTTGTGGACAGCAGTGCCGCAGCGTGCATGTGCCTTTCCACGGCTAGACCAGTGTGTTGCCATGCACTCAGTCGCCCATGTCGTGGTCTGAGCTTGCGTGTGCATGTGTGTGCGCTTTGCAGGTGGCAGCGTCGGCCTGACTGCCAGGCTCTGGTGAATCTTATGACCCAGTTTACACACCTGGAGTGGCAGCCCAACATCATCAGGTACAGGCCTTGAACCAGAGTTATGCGTCGTTGGCCACAGTTTACGTCTTTGCAACTGATGCTTCCATCATATATCCACCTGCTGTGAAGTGGAGCTGGTGACGCCGTTCAGTGGCTTCAAGGGTCACTGTACAGAGCACCACTTGGACTGATAGTCATGCACTATTCCCATCATGGCGATGACATTGCATCAGGTGCCTGGGAGTCAGCAAACCGCAGCATTGAAGCAAAACATGCATCGCTTTGGAACCATCGGCTGCCCCGTTGCCTCATGAAGCCAATGCATGGTGTCAGTGACTGTGCGTTGGCTGTGCATGCAGGTTGAAGCTGCGTCCTGTGTTGATTGAGTGGGATCTGCTCCAGGGGCCGGCAGGTCAGTGTCTGGCCAAGCCAGGGTGGGGCGCAGCAGAAGGGTTGCTTGTGTCACATGCACGTGCAGAGTGAGTAACCACTCATCTGTAGACTTGTGAAAAGCATCACTCGTGTTGCAAGACCACCTTCGCACTAGGTTTGAGTTACAAAAGTGACTTTTCACCTGCAACTTTGTACGTGTTCTGCGTTGTGTGTGTCCATTTTGTAGGCGGTGCAGGTGTGGAGTGGCGGCCCACCGCCATACAGAAAGTGCAGGGCCTGGCCAGCAAGGACGCGTCCACCTCCTGGCAGGTGCTGCTGCACATGGAGCGGCTGCCCGGCGTGGGCTCTGCACAGGTGTTTGCACGGTTGGCAGCTGACGTCTGGTATGCTGCTATTTCTGTGGCGAACACGTAGCGACCCTGCCAGCCCGCCAAGACCCACTAATGACATACTGTACCTGCAAACCTGCTGCACTGGATGGATGGTTGGCAGAGGGTCATGCAAGCATGACCAATGTGAGTGACGTGCTGCAGGTGTGAGCCACTAGTGTTTTACTAGATGCTTTGACTAGATGCCATTTGGTAGACAGAGGGCTTTGCATGACCAACATGTTTGGCGTGAGACATCAGTGTGGCTGTCCAAGTCTAACCACGTTTCATTGTGCAGGAAGAGGAGGAGGACAGGGAGTGGCTTACAGGCATAATCCCAAGACAACAAGCACAGCAAGCGACAGTGGATGCGGAAGATGCTGGATCAGGCAGTCAGGCGGGGCTGGCGGGCAGCAGCAACGCTACACAGGGCATTGATAGGGAGGGAGAGGAGGATGAGGACGGGGCAGGAGTGGGGCTGGCAACGCAAGCAGGCATGCAGGCCACCCAGGGGGCCGCTGCACCTCTGGGAAACCGCAAAGTGGGCAAATTTGCACCGCCTAACCAGCGGACATTCCGCATCTCCGTGGTGTCCCGTCACTGGCCGGCGGTGACGCGGGCGTTCTTTGAGGCGCAGGTGCGTGCGCCCGCTGGCCAGCACCTGCGTGCGTTGCAGCGTCTTGACTGACGTGCGTATGCATACTGTTACATGCGCCTTGTCATGCATGTATGCCTCGTGGTGTGCAATGCAGGCCGCCAAGAACCAACCCAAGCCCAAAGCAGCGGCCCGTAAACCCGCTTCCAAGGATGCTGAGGCCTTACCCCGCAGCAAATCACTGCAAAAGGCCTCCGTCTCTCAAGCCCGCACGCCACGCAACAAAGCCGCCCCAAGCACCAGCCAGCCCACAATCCACCAATTTTTACGGACACAGAAGAATCCTATCAACGCCGCACCTGCCATGCCGTCCCAGCAACATGAGTCATGCCATGACACCCATGCAGTTGGAAATGGGCCCGGATGCAGTGATGCAAACGCAAGGACTTCAGCGCACGTGGGTAGTTTGGGTGACATGCCAGAGGTAGCTACACCCGTTTGGCAGGCATCGCATCAGGGGTGCAAGTCGTCGGGTGCATCCAGCCAGCAACAGCAGGAGGGGCAGCGTGCGACCAAGTCTCTTGGTGGGTTGGACGGAATGTTAGCAGCACGGCGACTCCGCGTGGCACGGCAACAGCAGCAGTCACAGCAACAGCAGCAGTCACAGCAGCAGCAGCGGTGTCCGCAGCCCCTTGCCGCAGCCCATGAGCGGGTGACTGGGCCCGTTGTCGACCTGTGCACTCCCTCGCCCCCACCTCGCCCGCAGCCAAAGGCCCATGGAAATCCCCTTCAGGGCCAGCCAGAGCAGGATGTAATCGACTTGTGCAGCGACAGCGATCAGGATGATGGGGTGCGGGAGAGACAGTCACCGGCGGTGCATGCTGCGGCTTCTGGCGTGCAGTCCCCTGCCAAGCGGGTGGCGCCTGCTGGCCTGGCGTCGCCCAGCAAACGCAAGAGCCATATTGAGGAGCAAGCAGTGTGAGGGATTTTTCAGGCAGCAGGAATTCAAACACACACCACACGTGTGATATAGTCCTCCTTCGTTGGACCGTTGGCCCTAGTGCTCCTCGCAGGCCTCTCTAAGGAGCCCCCACTGAGACATGATGTTTTCCCTTCTGTAACGAACCCGCTTACAACGAACCGCAGGAGTTCACTAGCAAGACTTAAGGCATGGCCCGGTATGACGCGCCTGCAATCCTGATCGGGAGGGCAAGCGCTCACACCACTTTGGATACCATGGCTGCTTGCATCAGTACTGCAAGCTTCATCACCTCTTGTTGTTGTTGAGCAGTCATGCAGAAGTACTTTTAGGGTGTGCCCAAGACGGGTAACAACCTCATGTAGCGGATCAATGTAGTGAATTTGTTGATTGCTGATCAGTAGTTGCGAACTTTGTCACTGCGTATTGTCGGTGTCCAAAGCTATTGTGCTACAGTTGAACGCCGCAGCTGTGTCACTGATTGCTCGACCTGGCTTGACTGGAGAACTGCTCAGGGGCCTGTGGCTGCTCGTGTCACTCCGTACTCACAACCTTGTACGGATTTTGGTTATCCGGGTGTGCCTAATGCAAATCTATTGCTGTCCTGCTTCTTAATGCTCTCCTTGCGTTCTTTAGTTCACGAAAAATGCCCATGTACGACAACAGCAGTGAAGCAGGCATTTTGGAGGCAAAGTGGTCACCCCTCAGGGCGCTGTCCTGTGCATTCTGTTGGCGTCATCAGTGGCAGCAGCTGTGCGGCAGACTCATGCCCTGGCCCCAGTGCACACACACTGGCGTCTGAGCTCTGCATGCAGCTCTGAAGACATGTCTGTATTGCTCACAGCGCAGGCGTGTGCAGGTCGTCATGTCATCCGCAACCCACACTTGTACGCCTCTTGCGCTTGTGTTTTTTGGCTCCTGCTTTGCCATTGTTTGCAACTGGGCTATATGACGACTGGCAGTCGTCAGGCGCACCCTTCTTCTGCTTCTTAGGGCACTGATTCGTTTGCGTTGATTTGTCAATATCACAGACATGGTAAAGCTTTCCATTGTGCTATGATGCATGATATTGGATTTGATGCTCTTTGGTCTCAATTCTGACATTGGCCCGATTCCGACATTGGCCCAATTCTAACAAGCCATTACAAAAAAAAACAATTAGCACGCGGGATGGACATCACACATGGTTGTACATGTTCAAGTCATGGCTAACAACTCAGAGAGATGTATATAACCAGTTAAGGCTAGAAGGGTAAACCCTCGCAGACCTTCCCCACACTGGTTAGGGCACTGATTCTTTTGTCATGTTGGCAGGCAGGTTCTGCTCGATGATAGATGCAACTACTAGTACAGTCTTTGCATAGTGCACTTGTGCCGCAAGTTCTATGCAGACAGCAAGAACAACAAGAGACATCAGTGATGGCAGCAGGCAGACACTGCCGCATCGGCCTACTGCATGTTTCACTGCCCACCTCTACTCCAAATTCATCCTGCCCTAACCCATTATGCTCCCGCCTGCGCCCTGGTTGAAGCAGTGGTCTTTCCATACGCGATGGCAGTCTTCCATCTTTTGGTACATCGTTGATTTGGAAAGAATGACGCACGTTTGCTGCGCTCGGTTTCATGGACCAGGGCGCGGATGCAAGAAAACCATCATAACGTCGCATTGTTCGTTGAAACCATTGGAAGCCAATCATCCCGTCCGAGCAATCTTACTCCACGAACTGCCCTGAACCTCCTGACATTTCCTGACATCTGACATCTCTGCTGACATCTGACATTTCTCGGGTCTCCTAAGAAGGGCAGACCTGGACGAGCCAGCATCCTTTCATCAGCCCTCAGTCAGGCCCTCAGCTGCCAAACCATCTGTACCATAACAATATTGACTGCAACAAGAGCTAACCTTGTATGTGCCAAGGCTGACACACCAGTCCATTGGTGAGCATGTAAGGGCACAAGCGGGGCCAGCCAAACTACCTTTCTTTGTACGCTCGAGATGGGAATCCTTCCTGGGTTTCGTATCACCCTGTCTGTGCTCCTGGTGACAGCTGGCGGTCTTGAACCCAGGCAGACTCCTGATAGTGGGCAGACTCCTGACCTTCGAGCGAGTTGATTCCCAACCGTCACGGCCGTTAACCGTTGCCGTGCGTGCGCACTATGCATGAGAACTATATTCAGCATAGGTTGCATTAGCGTGCTCGCGAGCTGAGAAATGGTTTTAGATCAGGTGTGGGCTGTGCACAGCAAGTCTGTTGTGGCTGTCGCACTACTAGCACTCCTCTTCAGGCTCACGTCCAAGTTGTTGCGCCGAGCTTTGTTAAAGTATTTTCCAAGACCAGATGAGGCGGCAATTGCAACGTACCGCGTGGTGCGTGGGGTTGCCATACACCGGAAGTTCCACCTGACCATGCATGCGTGCGAGAAAATGCGCTGGCCCTGCCTTGGCAACCTGTGCTTTGCTCATGCGATTCACCATGCGCTATGCGTTTCACCATGCAGGTCGGATTGCTGCACCACACCATCCAAGTGCCGCTAGCAACTCTCGTGGCAAGTACACAAGCTCTCCCCTTCTGTCCAGTGCATTGTTTCCAATGATTTCAGTGCAGTATACATCAGCAGTGGAAAGAGTGTGTGGCAGCATGTAGCACCCCCATGTGTGATAGCATGTGTCATGCAACACTCTGTCTGCAGTTGGCGGACCAGAGACTCTGGCACGACCGGCTCTTCGGTGCCACTCCACTTTCAACCGTCGTGTTGGTCATTTCGTCTGCCTACTTTCTGGTAAGTGCCGTGGTGCAGCATGTTGAACATGGCCTGCTTTCTACACACTCATGCTGACCTCGTGCCTTCTTTTCTCATGCTTGCAGCACGACTTCATTTCTTGCGTAGAGAATGTTGCCACTCAAGGCGTGTCTTACGTGATACATGGTACGCCATTGTTGCATGCACCTGCAGCAACAGTTTACCCTGTTTTACTGCTCAAGCTGCTTTTGGGATGGCTCTGTCAGAAGACTGTCTGTACAGCCAGCTGTGAAGATAACAGTGCTTTAGAATGGTCAGGGCTGCAACCGAGGTCCTGGCACCCAAGGGTCAGATACGATGAGATGAGACTGGTTGTTCCGACATGCAACATCTTCACCATGTTGGACGAGACGACGTGCGACATTATCACATGTTTGCAGGCGCTGGTTGCGCATCAGTGTTCATGTTTTCGCTCTTCCACGTGCCTTCCATGCTCCATTTCTACGGTGCTGGCTTCCTGATGTGGGAGATAAGCAGCTTTGCAGTGCACTTCCGGTGGTTCTTGTTCAAGCGGAATGCCAGCAAGACGCTTCAGAACATCAATGGTGTGGTGCTCTTGTTGACCTTCTTCTTCGCTCGGATTGGTAAGACGCACGAGGGGCAGGAACGTGGTGGTAGCAGGGTGGGGCAGACTTCGTTCTCACAGGGGTTCACGAGCAGAGAACAGGACTGGCGCATATGGCTCATGTTATGCCATACGGAGGGTCAGGCAACGCAGTTGGGGCTAGTTTGTGATCATTGGGTGTGGGACTCCTGAGGCAGTGACTGTTGCATTACCGACTAGCAGCGGCGCACAGTCATTGACCAATCTGCCTCTGCAACCAGCTAGCTAACTCTCTCTTGGACGGCATGAGTGGACATGGAGAGAGAGCATACCACTAGCACGTTACTGTCACACCTTGTGCTGTTGCAGTTTGGGGTTACTACCTCTCGTACCTGGTTGTGTCCGACCTACTCGCATACAAGCAGGCCAGCCAGGTGCTTGTGTACATCACCCTGGCCGCCAACATCAGCCTGAACGCACTCAACACATACTGGTTCTGGCTGATCATGGGCAAGGCAGTGGCGGCCGTCACTGGCAGCAAGGGTGATGAGTTGGGCAAGAGGGATTGATACTGAAGTGGTAGCAAACCTGGTAAGAGGAATTGAGTGGCAACACACGCGGATTAACAAAACGGTGTGATGAGACGGTCATGAGAGTGGACTGCTCCATTGAGTTGAAGCTGCTATCATCAGCACACCTGCCAGCCTGGTTCATAAGTAAACGAACTTCCCATTCTTCTGTGGGCCCAGGCAGCTGCGGGGTGGGGACGGTCATCCTGCACACAGGCTTCAAGGTCTGTTGTATCCATGTGCATTTTTGAACGTGTTGATTCATGCAGTGAGTCACAGCACTAGGTTGGTATCCATGCCATTTGGACGAATAGAGCGGGGGGAGCAACGCTGCACCTTGCAAGGTGTACAGGTTGACCTTGACAAACACACTGAACCGCACTAGTGCAGTCCTATGCGTGAAGCAGGAACTGTGCTTGTGCTGCCTGAATGCCAGCGATGACTTGAAGCAATTTGAACCTGCACGCAAGTGCAATCATTTTGATCCTGGCTGGTTGGGACCTCTGTTTATGCTCATTGCGTACGGTTGTCGTGCTTTCATATGCTTTTCAGCAGCACTTTTGAGTCAGCTTGGCTTGACGCAGTACTGCGCGTGTCTGGGGCCAGGCCTCCTGGCGCTTGTGTCTTTGCCGCTTGTGCCTTTACAGTGTATGTATGTTGGGAGCTGAACATATGAATACAAAGACCCGTTGTCGGTAAAGGAGATCCTGGCGTTTGTGGCAGCGGTACTTGCTCGTGATTCGTGCGCTGCGCGTGACTTGCCTATGTTGTGCACGAACTGGTGTATAAAGTCTGTTTTGTGAGCTTCGTTAGGCCACCGAGTGTAACGCCAATCACTGAATGTGTCCTCAGTGTCAGTCCTCATGACTAAAAGTAACGAGAGTCGCAACAGGAAGACTTCACACGTGCATGTGTGGGAATACAAGTGCAAGTTTGACAAGAGGTCCTTGCCCTCAATGACATTCATGTGGTGGGTGAGCCGGTTCTGGGACGATTCTGGGACATGTGACTGAACAAGCACAAACTAGCCTAAGAGTCTCTACTCGTGAAGTAGTTGCACAGTGTGCTTATGTCGGCATGCCATATGCCAAGGGCTTGTGAGCACACATGCCGAGCAAAATTGCTTGGTGGCCGCGACAATCATAACAAGGGCAGGATATTGGCATATCTAGGACCAATTGTTGAGCCCCTTGTTGACTGCACGCCATCGAGGCAGCAAGCAACACTTCATAACACATTGAAAACCCCACTTTGCCATATTGCTACATGGAACAACGCAAGGCGCCATTGTTAAGGCATGCGACTGGCATGGTCAGATGTTCAGTGCCTGCCTTCAAAATTCACAACACCTTCCCCGCAGCTGCAGCACCAGGACAGCATGCAAGCGAACTTGCGTGGCATCAACGAGCTGACAAAAAACTTCCTGTGACAACCGCACACACCACAGTATACCAACACTGGTTCCTGGCGAAATTTCCAGAGATTGTCCCAGAACTGGCAAACATTTTTTTTGATTTTGTTGATGCTGTGCCGTTTGGCAAAGTGACATCATATCGTGCTAAACGATTGATGGCTGGGCAATCACCCCTGAGCCTGTGCAGAGGCTGCAGCAGCAAGTTCTGCACCTAGCTGTCTGTGGCCCACCCACCTGCGCAGGCCTTGGATAAGGAAGTTGAGGATCACAGACAATGTGGAAAGCAAAACGATCTGTCAAGATTGTCTGCGTACAAGCGCAACTGTCCAGCTGAGGCTGCTCACCCGTCCGCAGTGCATCGCCAGTGTATGGCATGCCATGCTGGCAGCATCGTCAGCTGTGTACCACACTCTGAGTGTAGCTTCTCCGTTCAGCGCACCAAGAGCGACAGCCCCCCTGCGCTGCTCCTTGCCCCTGCCATGCTTCCGTCAGCGTAGAAGAAGGTGTAGGTCTTGCGTTTGGTTGTTGGCTTCACCTCCCAAACCTGCCATTAATGCACCGTGCCCTGTTGTTGGTGTCAGGTGTTACCATCTGCTATTCGAACTGATTGTGCAGCCGCAGACACAGATATAAGCATTAGAAAATCCAAGCACGCCAAGCATCGAGCCCAACCCACTCACCTGCCGTTCCCCAAGCAGGATGCTCACGCCTCTGTCGAACTGAAAGTCAAGCACGCCACTTGCAGGGTCCCAGCCGAATACAGTGCCCCTGTACAGCGGAGTGGCAAGACTTAACATGCACGTGGTATGGCCTTTTGTTGAGATTTGCGTCCTTTGCAGTGTGCACACACAGCTTCTGTGACTGATGGCAACTGATGCAGACTGAACAACAAGAGAGCCCTGCCTTTTGCAAGACCTGTTCTGGCAGTTGGTTCTACATCAGACCAACTCCTGCTGCAAATGGTGTCAAACCCGCTTTGCGCATCATTAGGTCAGGAGTCTTGCAAAGGGAGCTCTTGCAAGGAAATGGGTCGCTCACACACCATGCAGGCTGCAGCCTGACCTCAGGCATGCTGGATTCGGTAAATGGGCAGGGTCTGGCGAGCCTTAGCTGATGCATGCCATGGCGCTCAACCAGCTGAGCTGCCTGGAGACCGCCTTTATTTCTGCTCTGTCTCCCACTAATTTGTGCAGCTCTTTGCATCAACCACACTTGTATCAGGCAACGCCACAAACGTTCTGGCTAGCGACTCACTTGACCAGGAACTGGAAGGGCCCCAGTTCACTCTCCAACGAAATGTGCTTCTTGGTGAGGTCGATCTTGAGGTCCTCATTGACTGCACCCATGCACATGAAGTCATGTGGCGTGCACCCAGCCTAAAATACTTGCCACGGCCACACAAGCTGTGCGCGCGCGCGCGCCTGTCATTATTCGATTCAATACAATTTATGACGTGTAATGTTAATTTCCTGCTAAAAACAATATACGACCATATCATACGACCACCCACGTCATGCCTTTCGCTTTGCATTAGGCTATGCACAGCACCAGAAGGGTCACTAACACCGCACGTGCAAAGCGCACGTGTAAACGCCAATGACCTGGTTATAACCACTTGATATCCATGCTACATAGAAAAAAGATGTTTGCCAGTTCTGGACAATTCACAGAAACAACACTGGGACTAGTGTGGCGTCAGGGAAAAAGGGACAACCTCACTGTGAACGTGGGTGTTGCTGGTGTTAGGGTGAGGTGCCGAGGCAGTGTGATGTTGTTACCTACTGGGAATGTAGTGGAACGACTTGATGGAGGAGCCAGTTGAGTAGACCAACCGCCAGTTTCCAGGTACAGAATCCAGGCTGCCTGGATAACGGCAACACACCATGAACGCCAGTCAGTGTAAGACAACGTCAGCACATGCTGCTTGCACTGTGCTTGCTGCTGTGGGTGTGCCACAGCGTTAACAACGGTCTACACGTGATGTGGACTGTCTGCCTCAGAATTAGTGGTGCCCAGAATCTTGGAAGGCAAGAAGGACATGCACATCCTCTCACACGGATGCCCACCAAGCTGGGTCTGGCTTCTCTCACTGACCCTGAGCAGAGCCTGCCTTGGACGCTGCCTCTAAAGCCAACAGGGCGGCTTCAACTTGTTCAGTTGGCACGGATCGCGTTCGCCCTGCCTGCTGCAAAGTCTGCAGTTGCACTGCGGATACTGCTGCCGCTCTGCAGACTGGCTTGCACCTTGAACCAGAAGCATGTGGCCGGGTCCATTGTGGCAGACCTGCAGACAGTTCACGCTGTGCGTATGGTTTTCAGCTTGTCGTACCAGTGGCGTGGCATTTCCACTGTCTGCCCTCCAGGGCTTCATCGCCTTCTCTATGGAAGCTGTACATGACAGCTGATGCAGAAGGAGATTCGTATGAGCATGAATAGATATTGGCAAAAGGCAGATGTTTGCCAGTTCTGGGGCAGTTCCTGTGTGTTGAAATGACAGTGGTATCACCTGCAGTTGGCTTGAGACCCTGCCTCGTGCACGTTTGGGTAAGCATAATGGCTGCGATTGAGACACAGCCCAGTTAAATGCCAAATTGCGTTTCAGTGCGTAAGCACTGCCGTAAATCTCGCATCAATGACGCCCACCATGCACTTCGGTTTCGTTGTCACGTGCCGGTCTAGTTTAGACTGTCATGTTCATCTGGTTTCTCTCAGCATTCTGAACGATTAGCGCCACACAGTATGACATCCACATTCGGCATCATGCGTTGCGTGGCATGGCAGTTGGGACAGCACCGAAAAAGTTAGGAGGTCAGAGAATGACCAGGGGCTTCCGACGTAGGAGCCCCGGTGCCTCGATTATCCTGAGTCTGCTTCTGCACCTACTGGTGTCCCAATTTGAAGTCGGCTTTGGGACAAATGAGACGGCACAGCGCCATCTATGCTGGAACAGCTTTTGGCCCACTTTGTCTTCACAGTAGGTGTCGCATTTGATATGTCGCAGTGGGGTCTCGTCTGTCAGCTGACATGTGAAAAACAAAGTGCATGAACATCGTCCAGGTGCCGTGCCTTGTCTACCAGTGGCTCGCCCGAAGCAGCCGAGGATCTGGCTGAAAGTCTCCGCACTTTCGTCTCATCATGCGCGGACATTGACCTATCGGGAGAACGAGACCACGTAGGGACCGGGATAGAATTCCTCCGTGTTGTGCCGCACTGCCACAGTATACAACACCAATGTTTACAGTTCTGTGATGGACACTGCGATGGTGGCAGGCAGTTGGATGTGCCAGAAGATGCATTGCGCTACGGCACGTAAAGCAGTCGTGGCTGTCACCAGATGATGCACAGCCGCAAGACAGATCACTGCCACACTGCAATGCATGGATTTGATAGTCATGATGCCATGCAAATGATGACACTGGTGCTGTGTTGGTGGTTGCAGGTGGCGTACATGCTTGCGCCCGAGCTGGGGTTCATATCTCCCTTCACAGCCAGCGTAAAAGCAGTGCTAGCCATGCCCTCAGTCAGAGCCAGCCATGACACAGTGGTTCTTTCCCCTATCTCTTTTACGGACTGGGGAGAACAGCTGCTCCAGTTTGGACATTCCCGCAACACCACCTGGGCCAACCAAACCATCTCTGGGTTTTTGGTTGACAATGTGGCACTTCCGGACCTCACTTTAAACCTCATGCTGGCGGACATCACCTGGCTGACACAAAACGATGATTACCTGGATTGGACTGGGATTCACCCTTTCTACAGAGGCACAGGTGCTGGACAGGGCAAGCATGTCAGCCTGTGTGTTGTTTCAACCTGTTGCAAGCAGGGCCGCTATCAAATCAAGGGATTTGTCAGTCATGGCACTCTCGTATTCGAAAGGAAAAATGAGAAGATAATCCCTGAGAAGGGTGTGGTTTGGCATGCACACTGTAGATGCCATCGTGAAGCTTGGCCCCGCACATGCACCTGCACATTGCAAGCCGCCCGGAGGGCAACTACTGCATCTCACGTGCACATCCAAGCCACATAAAAACGGCCACCTCTTATGCTGCATGTTCGATGAGGCCAATGTCTTGTGTAATATTGTCAGACGGTTGTTGGACGACAGAGAGCAGCTGCTCCTGGTTTAAGCGGCCATACCCGGCTTGTATGGCAGTTTGATACGGCACATGCATTGTCATCATCTCATTGCGTTCATATCTGCTTTCCTGCAGTGATCACGGAGAAAGGGTTGGTCCAGGCGCTGCCACTGGGCGGCCTGGTGTATCAGCTGTACTACAGGTGAGGCAGGATCGGCACTTGGGTCCGTTTGATGGCTGTACATAGTTAGACACAGCACCTCAGGATTGGACTGGTATCCACCCGTCTGACAGAGGCACGGGTGCGCTTGCTCGTGGGTACACCAGGCACGGCACTAGGTAGTGTTGTCCTACTAAGCTATGGCTGTGTTGACTGGGTGGCGCTTGCACATTCTGCAGTGACACCAGCTCTGCAGCCATGCCTGCTTGTCATTGGTCAGGTGGAGCTGAACTGGGCTGATTGGTGCACTTGCAAGTGTTCTTCCGGCCTTGGGGAAGGCTCAGCTTACACTGGCTGAGGTGTAAACAATCATGTCCTAGTTACAAAGGGTTGATACCACTTGGCCAGACAACGCCTTACAGGGTGCAGCGTGTTGATGGGGCCAGCACGGCAATTCTAAGCGTTCACCATGTGCAGGAATGATATCCTTACAGCTGCCAACCTGACCGTGCCCAACACATGGGGTGACCTGTTGACGGCTGCCTCAATAGTCCACGGCCAAGACATGAACGGAGATGGGCAGCCGGACGCAGGCGTCTGCCTCATGAGAATGCCATGTGGGTGGCTTTCATGCTCAGCATGCATCTGATTTCCCCAGTGTAGGATGGCCGCCAAATCAAAGTCAGGCAAAAGAATCAGCGTGGCGAAAGGCAGCAAACTTGGGCATCGAAGGAGCACATGTGATGCAAGTGAACATGGGTCAATTGAGTTGATCTGGTGATTGAGAGGGGTCTGAGTTTGTGTGGGTGGCAAACGCACTGCATGTGATCGCACTGTGGCCTGGCATCCTAGTCAGCTAACCAAACTATGTCCTTCCTCACCTGCAGATTGCTTTGGCGGCTTCAACCTTGCCTTAATCTGTGAGTCAGTTATAGCTCGCAATCAGTAATGCAAAACGCATCAGCTACTCAGCTTTTGAGCCTAAGTGTCTCAGACGCATGCATACCGTGGACATAGGAACTGCAAGTTTGACCCCTGGGCCATGTGCTCATCACCCAGTTTCACCTGCTGCACCTTTCTCCACTGTCACTTTCAGGGACCAGCTACGTGCAGGCACTGGGAACACAGGAGGGAGCATACTTTGACCCAGAAACGTGCGTGGGGTCCGAAGTAGACTTGACTCACGAGCCTGGGCAATGTATTGAAGGAGATGCCACAGTATGAACACGCCACATTTCCAGCCAAAGTGCTACAGCTAGATCTGTGCTCTGCAGCACATCGCATGAAAACCATCCTGGTGCAAACAGCACCCGCTGCACCGCGTGATGGCAGATGCTTGAGAAACGCTTTGTACCGCCATGCCCCATGCAGGATGACTCCCACAGTCGCCAACGCCGCCATGACACGTGCCATGGAGGTATACCTAGGTACGGGCACACTTTCTTGATGACAGCTAACACTTGCATGCGTCAAGCGAGTTAAGGGAGCACTGTCCAGCAGTCTTGTGTTATGTTCAGACTCTCATCATCATTATCAACATTTCATAGTGTTCAAGCACTGACAGCACCCATTGCCGTGCCTTGATTCACTGTGGAGCTGACGGTTCTGATTGCATAGGCACATGCAGAACAGGGCAGACACGCTGTACAGAGCACTAGCACGACACGTTGATCAGCTATCACCAGTTGCCAAGCAGCAATCGACCATCTCCGCCGGTTGCCTGCGGTCTGGTTTACCCACGTGGGATTTTTCAACTGATGCAACAGATCACATGAGAGCATTGTCACTCTGAAGTCACATCGCACATCCACATTCCTTCACATTTGTATACTGTGCCTGGCTGATCACATCCAAGTGTGTTGCTCTTGGTCCTCTGTCCAATGAAGCACTTCCTGACGCCTTCACTTGTCAGAGGAAATCCAACCCATGCAATCAGCAAGTGAAGGGCATTATGAACCAGGTTGTGGCCGCATGGACCAAAGAGTGTTTACAGACAACATGAGGTACTGGTGCAGCTCATCTTAATTTCCTACGGTCAGCGCCAGGGCTGTCAACAACCTAGCCCTGTTGTGCGCCTCATTGATTCCAGCAGCTTGTGAAAGGGGCTGTTTCGGTTCGCAGTTGAGCGTACTGTTCACTATTCACCATGTCACTGCAGTGGGTATTCTTTGCATGCCATGGGCTGCTCATGTGTCCCACCGCTCCTGGGCATGTGCGTGCATGTGCAGCTCTTAAGGCGTACGGTCACCAAGACGAGTCCACCCTGTGCCTGCCCATCAACGTGCCCTTCCTTAATGGGGAGTGTGCCTTCACCATTGGCTGGGGAGGCCAGTTCAAGGCAAACAGCCGCAGCCCCTACAGCACAGTGGCCAACACCGCACGTGTGGCATTGGTGCCAGGTATGAAAGGCGCGTTGGTAGAAACATAACCCAGCCTAGAGGCACAGGGACAAGTTGAGGTAGCAGACGGTGGTCCCATCGCATGTTCTGTGCACCTCAGCCTCCCAGACTCAGCCCCTTCATGTGCACCTGCTGACTGAAGGCAACAATAACAGCAGGGAGGTGGTCCTTGCTGTGAGGCAATACAATACATGTGACTCCTGATGTGAATGGTGGGCAGCTGAGCTTCTGGATGCTGCGAATCTTTTGCAATAGCACGTTTCTCAAAAGTGGATCCGATGCTGCCTGGTGCGGTGTTTCCAATGACGCCACCTGACATTCGTCCGCAGCTCCAATCTGGTGTTGCGTTGTCGTGCTGCTGAGTGCTCCATGCCGGGCTCTCGGCCACAGAAACCAACAGCAGCAACATGAAGCTTATGAAACGCAAATTGCAGGGACCACTGAAGTGTTGGACCGCACAGCCGGCCAGCTGCAGCCATGCACGGCCAGCACCTGTCCATTTGCCAGGAAGGAAACAGTTGGCTTTGGGGCAGAAAGCCGCACAGCACTGGTGAACCGTGCTCCGTTCTTTGCCCTAGGGTCCGTTTCCATGGGCATCAGCTCACGTGCACCCTTCCACCTTCAGCAACTGCTGTACCAGGTATGCAACTGTCTTGATCATGCAGTTGACGGTTTCCTGTTATGGAACGGCACGTGAACTACCGGGGCAGTGATTGGCCTGGTCACACTTGCCAAGCTCAGATCTTGGATGTTCAGTCACGTTCATGCAAGAGCTGTTTTCAATGTAAGAGCTCTGCGCATGCCTGCCTTTGGCGCTAAATAATCATGTACTCGAGTACACCTAGTTGCAATGTACTAGAACTGTAACCCCGTCCTCTTGTAAACTCTTGCACTTCAGTCGTCCCGCCTGGCTGTGCTGGCATTCATGTGTATGCAGTCATGTACAGATGTTGATAACAGGTCATCGTTTGCAGTTCACCACAAGTCTCCCTTCGGTGCGGCCCTGTCCACGTCATGTCGTAGCACTTTTAGGGGCTTTCCACGTCCCTTGCAGGTCTATGCCAAGGCTGCTTCACCTGCCAGCAGTTGGAACCTGATCACTGACACAGTCTCTGAACTGGGACCATTCAGGTGAGCAAGTGACGGGTGGACAGCCCTGGAAGAATTGCATCGCGCATCACTGATTGTTTCTCAACCCCAAACACAATCACCTAATAACACTGGAATGACAGCAGCAGGCTAAGCGGTGCCTCCTTGCGTTGTACAGCCAGTCAATGCTCTCGTGCAAAGAGATGCTCGCTCTGTTTTGCATCTCTGGGTCACAGGAAGGAGCATTTTGACCCCGACAACATCAACCGCTGGGTCAACAAGGGCTACAACATGGCTCAAACGTCCACCTATTTGTCTACTGTTCTGTCGGCCATAGAGCACCCCAACCTGGTCACCGAGGTGCGGAACACTGTTGCCAGGTCCTCTGCATCGCTATGCGGATCTCAGCGTGCTTGTGTACTTGTTTGAACCGCATCGTCACGGCCGTTCCGGACTTTTCTGTTGCATGCCGTCGCCATCCCGATGCGTGCGTTGCATTCACATTAGGTTTGCAGTGCTTGTAGAAGTGCTTGTTGCATGTTGTTATGGCAAATCTGTTTATCCTGCTCAGCATGCTTTCTGAGTTTGCAACAATGAATGCAAACCACTGCGCTAGTCGCCCTGGCGCATGTGCAGGCACGCATCCCGGTTAACGAACGCACGATGCGCAGCATCTTCAACGAGGCGGCCTCCAAACTGGACAGGAACGGATCTGCGCCGTCGGACATACCAAGCATCATCCAAGGGCTGCTGGACACAGTGCTGTCGAACTACGGTGCCAATGCAACGGGTGGGTTCTGCAAACTCTTTTGCCCGATGATTAGAGGTGGATCATCAACGAGTGGTGGGCGATCACAGTTTTCGATTTTTCACACTTCGCTCGCCGACACGCGTTTACAAAGGATGGTACATCATTGTTCCAGGCGGTATTCCCAAGAACTGTCCCAGAACTGGCAAACTTATTTCTTGTGGCTATAATTGTCTGCCCTGTGCAGGAATTGCGCGCATCCGAGACCAGTACCGCTTTTCCTTGCAATGGTTGCCGCCTTCTCCGCCTCCCCCGCCACTGTACACTCCGATCATTGAGCCCAACGTGACGACAACCAGCGACAGCGGCAATCTCTCAGTTTCATCCACAGTGGCAATCGTGATAGGCACAATACTGGGGTTCTGCGTCTGCCTATCGCTTGGGCTGACACTGGCCTACAGCGCGGCGGCAGGGAATGCAGGCGCGCGCTTTGGTTGGCGTGCCGAACCCCCTTCAGGACCCGTCGCGCGTTTTCTCCAACGCTTCTTGCTGCCGCATCTCATGATGGGGCCTGTTGCCCCACCAGGCAAAGGCCCGGACACGACCCTGATTGTCACAGATGGTAGGGACAAAAACAAGTTTGCCAGTTCTGGGACAGTTCCTGGGACTGGCACTGGAACCGGTTTGTGGTGTGTGTATTGGACCGTGTGATGGTTCCAGTGTTGTCGGGGAAAGGGGGGGCACTGGTGGGCCTGGCGTGTGTGCATGCATGGTACCGTACCTGAATTCACAGCGTGCAGCATACAAGTTGTATGCCAAATTGGGCCTGAGTGGGCAGGTCCCTCAGTGTACGCACACTCAGCCTCTTGCTGGTGCTGGTGCAGCCATGGCGTGGCGTAGCACACATTCAGCGCCAGGGCTCGATACGCCCACGGACATCACGAACATAGCCTTGAACCTTATCAGAGTGTCACGTGTCAGAGTGAGCTTGTATGTCATGTTAGGCCGCCAGTGCCAGGGCTTGTCAGAGTGGAAACCATGCCTTTCAGGTTTCGTGCCACGCAACGCAATACATATATATTGTTTCATTGTATCAAGTAAAAAGGGATTTCCAGTATCCAGTGTAT
Organism: Chloromonas sp. AAM2; assembly: GCA_004335635.1. Taxonomy (NCBI): domain Eukaryota; kingdom Viridiplantae; phylum Chlorophyta; class Chlorophyceae; order Chlamydomonadales; family Chlamydomonadaceae; genus Chloromonas; species Chloromonas sp. AAM2. The sequence goes on from QAXH01005294.1 coordinate 32,918, forward strand.
CCAGTATCCAGTTCTGTTTATGACGTGGAACATGTAGTCGATCCAGTATCTAGTTCTGTTTATGACACATGGTGTTTTGTTGTGTGCACAGTATATAATATATATAATATATAACAAGTGTTCCAGCTGGCAGTAACTTCAGACTACCGTGTGTGCTGTCTGGTGCAGTCGAGAAGAGCACGGAGCTTTGGGAGGCGCTGGACCCTCACGTCATGGACATGGTGAGCACGGCAACCAACCGTGTTTGTAGTTGTAATCGGGGGCTTATTGAGAAGCCCTGTGTTCACTGCATCTGCCTCTCTGCCTCAGTGACGGCAGGGTGTCAAGAAGCTCATATGCCCTGTATCTGCCTCAGCACAACTCCAATTACATGATGTGCAACTTTGGAAGCCTAGGGCTTCATGGCAGCTAGCAGGTGTGGGAGCCACAAGCAAGCCGTGATCAGCATCATAGGCTGATGTGTTGGCACGCGTGTTGACGGTGATGCAGGTGTGGACTCTTCATCACGGGCTGATGCGAGTACAAGCCGCCAAGTACAGGGGATACGAGTCCCAGACCGAGGGAGACAGGTCAGCACTTATGCGTTGGCAGCAGCTAACAAGCTGCTCACAAGCCACCCGGCTTGTTGCTTGCGACAGTCAATCGTCACAAGGAGCTGATTTGCGTGCTTTGCCCTGGTTGTACGCAGCTTCATTATTGGATTCCCAGGTGCTGCTTGGGCTCTGGACTTTTGTTTGGATGCACAGGTGAGGCGGTGACACGCACACCACCACGTGGTAAGCTCCGCTTTTCCGTAGGGCTGTTCGGCTTGGTATCTTACAGCTTCCATCGTACTTACATGCCGTGAAAAGGAATCCGGACAAGTGTCAACCAGGTCTTCTTGGTGGCCTCACTGTCCAGCCCCTGGTGGCTGTGCACCCTACCTGGGTGGAAAAGGATGCATGTTGGTGCAATTCATGGCAAACAGTGACAGCTCAGGCCTGTTGGGAGCAGGAGGCAGGACGTAAGCAGCAAGGCTAACTCAGACACAAAGCGACATGAACTAGATACGCAATCAGCACAACCAGGCATGTCCTTGCCCGACTTGTCTGGTCTTGCGGCTAATAGATTGTTGCTCTGGAGCTGTGTGCACACTTCTGTTGGATAACTCGCTTGTACGCCCACTCCGCAGAAAGCATTGACAGGGTTGGACTGGCCACAGCCCTTGCTGGAGCACCCACTGTGTGCGCCTGTGTGGGCCAAGGTGTGTCCGCTGCGACACGACATGACATGCTTGATGCGTGGACCTCGACCTGCCCAATGCAACCCAATCCCAGTTTCCAACGTCCTACAGCCCATCTGTTCATCGCTTGCTCGTGCGACACTAAGTCTGTGCCCAATCATGCATGTATGATGAACCTGCACTACGCTCTTTCATTACGTCCTTTTGGTCTCACAGAGGAGCTTGAGGCCACGGTTATGGAGCGCAGGTGCCGTTTTAGCGCCGTGACGACGTGCTAACTTCACCTTTGCGCCGTGTGCTGTTTGCAGCCATCGCGATCAATTAAGCTCGCGCAGAGTGGGCGTGCATCAATCGGTAGCAGAGTCAGCGGTGTGCTGGGCGGTCATGCCCGCTCTAACTACCAACGCGCCGACGGATCTCAGCCTAGTCCATCCAAGCTCGCCAAGTACCGTGAAGCCATTATGCATGCTGTTCTGGGTAACAGCGATCACACACCGCGGAGTGCAAAATCGGCGCTTGCACGGCTTGATTCTGACACGTTGCATTCTGACTTCGAACCTAGAGGAGCTTCAGCCAGGTTGCCGACACCACGCCTGCAGTCGTATCTTCAAAGCACTCCCCCAACATCTCCTACAAGCAACAACGAGAGCCCTCGCACAAAGGCGCCTGCTAAGAGCCCTGGCAGTTGGCGTCTTACTGTGCCTGTTGTGCCGCCTCCATCCCTTCCGCAAGCAATGCCACTAAGCCAGGACCCATCCTCCAATCCTTCCTTCCCCGGCTACTTGCATGTCCTGTCCGCCATACAACCTCACACCAGTTCGGCAGGAGTGCCTTCTTTCACCAATCACAACCAATCCAGCACAACCACTTCTGCCGGCCAGGTGCAACTGAGCATCTTAGCCAGCCCTCAAGGCACCCTGCGTCCACGGCCAAGCTTGGACGTGGCCTTGGGCCAGGCAGGAGGGCCTGTTGGATCAGGGGCATTAACGCAGACGCGGCCACACATCAGCAGTGCAGGCATCCCTCAGTGTGAGGATACGCAGGAGCGGATGACACGCTCTTCATTGTGGCTCACAGCAGACCAGAGCACGGAGGCTCTGGCCAAGCAGCTGTCACACAAGCCGTCAACTGCCTACACACGCTCTTCTTGGTCCGATGCTCTTCAGACTCAAGGAGCATTCTCCGCTAGTGACAAGCCTGGCAGCGTACGCGACACTGGTTTTGCCACGTTGATTCCTGCCCTCATGCCCTTTGCGCGAAAATCGGCAGTGGGGCATTTCAGCCGGGAGGTCAGCAGTGGTGAGGAGATCGATGGGGCATACTCGGGAACAAGCATCAAGGCGGTTCGTGCTTCCACTGGGCGCTGTGTTAGCTCAGCAAACATCCGGGCAAGCGTCCTGGGGAGCCCGATGGCCAACCATCATCAGGGCTTGAAGGTGCAGCGCAGCAATAGTTCCAACTCCTGGGCAGGCCTGCCCGTGGTGCAGCCAGGGGAGCGGGCAGAGCAGGTCTTTGCGACCGCAAAGTCGTTCAAAAACCGGCAGTTGTCCGATGTCGCAGCGGCTGGCTGTGACCCCTCTACAACGGAACAGCGTAGCTCACTTGTGTCGGAAAGCTCCTTCGCCAATCGGCACTCGCTTGTCAAGGACGTGGGGGGTGCATGGAGCAGCTTGCAGGATGTGCTGCAGGACATGTGGCAGCCCTGCCTGGCCAATGCACCGGGTGCCGTGCTCATGTGGCGCGGTTTGAGAGTGCGTATGGGCGGTGCAACCGGCATGCACGCGGACACAGACCTCGTCTACAACGAGGTGCGGGAAAGCAACATGTTGATGGTTGCAAGCAGGCATTGCCGGTTCAACAAATGCGATGCAGTCAGCGCATAAGCAAGAACTCTGCTGTCAGCAATCAGTTATGCAGGGCTCATGATCTTCTGCATTCGTCACTCTGTGCATGGTCAAGACCATGTGTCATGAACTTGACAGGAGGGGATAATATCACGTGCAACTAGTAGACAGCTGATTACTCTGCATAGTAAATGCTCGTACATCTCCATTGCAGGCCTCGGGGCGGCTCAAGTACAGTGGCATGTTTCTGGATCTCGCCAAGTCTATCAGCCACGTCGCTCATGGCGGCCAGGTGGTGGTCTCAGAGGCCACGCGCCTACAGCTGCCGGTCAACTTCCTGCAGCAGCGCAAGGGCCTTATGATGTACTTGGTGAGCAGATTAGAAGATTGCTAGAGGCGATGAGAGCGTATTATGAACTTTTGTTGTTGCTGTTGTTGTTGCTGCTGCTTGTTGTCGTTGTCAATGTTGCGTTTTTGACACTACGCTCCTGATGTGCATAAGAAGCTCTCCGTTAGCCATACTATGCTGTTGGCCTAAGCCCAAGAGCTTGGACTGCCAGCAAGAGCAAGCGCCCTGCTGTCCTGCTGGTGCTTACCATAACTACTAGTGCCTGCCTTGCGTGGCACACACATGTTGTACACGTGGTGGACCAAGCCTGCACTCAGTCTGCGATTCAACTGGAATGCACGCTTTCAGGGCGAGCACCAGATTGACAGCAGTAGCCGCCAACAAGCCTCGCTGTTTCTCGTCGGCAGGAAGTGGATGCTATCGCGCATGGCGTCTCATGCGGTGAGGGCAAGGGTAGTACATTTGCAGATTGATCTGATCTAGTAATCATGTGTCTGTTACATGCCAATTGTTTCATTGTGGCCATCGCTGGATGAACCCAGCGAAATACAATGCCTTCAGTGCTGCTCACTTGCCTCTGTCCGCTTCTGTCTCCGCTTCCAGGCTCGTGTTCCCCGCGCTGTGCGTCTCTCATTGGGTACGCTCGACGCGCCTGCCGGCGAAGTGGCCGCTGCTTCGATCCAGATCGTTTCACGACGACAGCTGCTCAAGTCGGGCGGGCAGGTGGCAGAGGAGGTGCTCAACGCCTTTGACGCCATGCTGCTGACCACAGCGTACTGCCATGGCGGATACTTACTGCAGGTCCGGACTCACAGCACCCCAAGTCACCTGTGGTTTCACTGCTCGCTAGTGGCGCTCTGCTTGTGCAAGGCGGTTGTGCACCTGGGATTGTAATTAGGAATATCTTGGCGCAATCCCTACTCTGCAGCCATACCATTATTCTATCAATGACCCAGAATTAAACAACAACAATATTTGCGATGCTGTTCAGACTCAGGTGCAGATCAGATAGGATTTCCCGCTCGCCAGCGTGCTACCAATTTCATCTGATCGATATCCCTTGCTGATCATGTGGATAGTGACCCAGATGCTAGTCTGGAACCATGTGTGCGCAGGGTGCAGATCCCTATCCTGGCCGCGCCAAAGCTATGTTCAGCTGCGCGCGGAGCGCTATTACCTGGGCCCTGGATCTGCAGCAAGACCTCATGTGGCATGAGTGGTCACAGCATGTACTGGACTACTCGCAGTGCGAGGTAAGCAGCCTGGCTGAAGTTTGCCTTGCAATTGCAGCCATGCAAGGCCGTTATGGTGACTGGTGTACGACACGCACCGACAGCCATGGATACTTGCCATTGATGATACAGCCAGGCCAACCAAACCTGACCCGGATGCCTATCCCCAATAGAATGTCTTGCACAATATGCGCCGTGACAACAATCCTGCCTTCGGTTTGCTGCCACAGGTGATTCGTGCAGATACTGGCCCGTCTGGAAGTCGTGTAGTATTTCGAGGACCTCGCATCAAGGCGTCCATCGTGCACGGCACGGTCAACTGGAGCCTGAACCTTAGTACAGGACGCATGCAGTATCATGGCCAACTCATTAGGCAGCTCAAACAGGTAGGCAACTCATGGGCACTTCAGTAGTAAAAATCGTATATCAGAAGTTGCAACTGCTTTGTCGCACAAACTACTCGTCCTGTTGTTCACCGTAACCGCACCGTGCCGGTGTTCGCGTTTTGCTTGCAGTTTCAGGCCGGGGCGCTCACCGGAATGGTTGTGGTGTCTCGATCAGCAGGCTTGCGCGCAGTCGAACAGGGTGGTGTTCACGTGCGCGAGGCGGTGCGCCAGCACAGCGTGACAGGCCTCGCCAACAGTCACCCACGTTCCGAAAGACCTACTCCAACGACCAGTTGTTCGCAAGCTCCCGGGTTCAGCCTTCACGCAGCGTCACATCCGAACCTTGCACAGGCTGCACCACTTGACCAGTCAGAAATGATTCATCTGAACGCGCACCCATGTCACAGACGTGCAGTAGGCAGAAGCAACCGCAGCCGCAGCAAGCAGCACCTCACAGTGGATCCGATATCTCTTAGTGGGCCTTTAGTCAAACCATCCGGCAATTCGTTGCCAGGCCATGAGCTGACGCAACGTACACCTTCCGAGACAGCTGCCATGCAAGCATGGGCAAAGCGTAACACCCCAACCAGCCATGGTGCACAGACTGGAAGAGCGTCGACACCCCAGGCCTCAGATCCAGTACGCCGACCACCTTCAGCCCATCCTTCATGCTTGAGATCGATGGAGATACAACCAGCCATGTCAACATCACAGTGTGGTTTTGCACGCTTTAGCGCTCCTATTAGACAGGAGCCACTTGGGAGCTGTCCCTGGCCCTCCGGCAGTCAGGCAGGCGTCGACGGTTTCCAGATGCGAATCAACAATTCCAAGATCCTCATGGTCTTGTCGCACACTGAAGGCTTAATGGATCTGCATGTCAACGACGGCGATGCCAACATGCATGCACACGACGGCGATATTCCAAGGCATTGTCCCAGAACCGGCAAACTTCTTTTTTGCGCTGCCGGGCCTGCAAATCATGCTGTTCGGGTTCAGCAAGGGCCAGCAGCTGGGAAGGCAGTTACCATACATCCACGTGGCAAGTGTTTGCAGACGCCAGGTGGGCCCACAGGCCAATGTGACCTGCCAACTGGACCTGTCAGTGTACCAAGCAATCCAGCATGCAAGACAGGCGCACTCAGGCTAGGCAGCAGTCCGGGATCAGGAGCACCTGCCAACCCACCTGCACCAGTGCTGCTGCCCGACTGCATCCTTGAGGGTGGGACATCAGGCTCTTGCATGGATGCCAGCCGTCACACAACAGATCTGCTCATCAGCCACCAGAGTGCATGCAGCCAACCTGGGCAAGAGGAGGCCCTGCTGACGAGCATCACAGATATGGGTGTTTCGGAGTCTTGCATTGGGCAGCAACCGCCTGCCGTAGCTTCTGGCTCTCCATACACTTTGGTTGATTCACTTCACATGCAGCTCCGACAGTCACTACCCTTGGAGCCAGTTTTGTCTGCATGCATCAAGGAGAACCCTGGGACACAAACAACGGGGCTTGCCAGCGACCCACCAGTATCCTATCCAGCGGGCAATGCCATGGCTGAGAGGCACACTGCCTCACCAGGCTTCACCCAAGAATCCAGGCTGCTGTTGCCGCATGATGCGGCAGGTGACGCCAGGAACCGTGCAAGTGCTGCTGCATCCCGCACATCAGCGCCTCCTGTGTACGTCGATATTTACAGCAAACATGGCAGTGCTGCTGTACGGCAATCACTGCGTGCCAGTGGTGGTGTCGCAGCAGTTCCACCACCTTCGGCAACCGAAGGTTCGCGCCCGAGCGATGTTATTGATGCACCTATACCTCCGCCGCATACATCGGAAGCTCGGCGCCTCATCACGCTTGTGCCCATCAATCTCAAGCCACCCAAAAGCTTCACACACCTGCCCGCTTTCCTCGCGTCTTTCTATGAAGGGGAGGACACCCAGTTTACGCAGTGGGTTTTGGATGAGGACGAAATGAGCAGCAGTGACGAGCAGCGAGGCACCGGCATGTCCAGGTGGCATGTGCCCAGCGGCACACTTCACTCCGATGGCAGTGCCATCGCAGCAAACAGTCAAGCAGGAAGCATGCTAAGCTGTCGCACTGTTTGTGATGATAGCAACGGACTGATGAGGAACGAGCTCCAGAGGCGGGATGACGGGCACTTGAAAGCCCAACGCCCGGATACCTCGGCACAACCCACTCCTACGCTCATTCCTATTACCGTTGGAGGCTCTAGCCGTCCAGCAACTGCCACTGGTGCTCAACAGCAGCCTCAGACGTTTCCCAGGTTGCCTGTCAAGTTGAGCTTGAACGGGGCACTCACGCTGCCCGGAGCACCACATGGGCCACCCGGCCAGCGCGGGTCAAACCTCAGGTACGGATCGCGAAATCCACACGCGTGCTTCAGGGTGGCATATCCCAGAGCTCATGTTGTGAGCGCACGCTTTATCGGACAGGCCACATTGTATAGCATTATCCAATGTGTGCGACAGCCATTCTCGCATGGTCCGAGGGAGGGAGTCTAACCCATCAGAATTCAACGTGCTAGGACGCATTCACCCTATCACACACGTTTGTAGTCTAACTTCATGAGTCAGCACGCCAGTATGTACCACATCATCCAGGACAGGTGCCACTGGTTTCAGTGCATGACCCAGGAATTGTCCCAGAACTGGCAAACATCTTTTTTCTGCATCACTAGTGGTGGCCTTCCGTGGCACGATGTCGTCCTGCACTTGAACGGCATGCCTTCAGGTCGTCGGCTTCTCTTGCGTCCGCCTGCACGCAAAGCTCGTCCAACTTTGACTTGAGCCTGCGCAGCAGCAGTCCGCGATCCACGGCGCGCTCAGTCAGACTGTCCGGCTCAGGGCTTGGATGGTTAAGGACAGCGTTTCAGATTCGTCCAAGCAAGGCTGTAGACGCTCATCAACTCAACCTGAGCGGCCGGCTGGCGATTCCTGAAGAGTTTGAGTGTGTTCTTCCGTGGAGTCGCACAGGGCAACGTGGCGTATCAATGAGCGGAGTAGAATGTTCGGTGTCTTCAGGTGTGGCTCCCTCAAGCAGCAGTATGCTGCTTCTCCGCAACGCCGCCGCTCACCAAGCCATGCGCAGTGGGCGCGGCAGGCTGACCACCTCAGACGACCTTCCCCGTCGTCTCAGCGTTGGCGCTGGCAATCACGAGGGTTCCTTGCCGGCGGTTGAGCGCAGCGCCATGTCGCGATCACGATTACATGTCTCAGTGGCCGCGCGTGAGATTCCGTCTAACTGATGAACTCAACTCCTCGGAAAGGTTTGGGTCGTGACGGCGCCGGACGGAAGTAACTCCAACCCGCGTAAACGACGATAGGTCTGCCTCTTACGCAGTCATACTGTGAGGCAGCTGTCTTGTTTACGTGGAATTTAGTAGCCAGAATACTCAAGCCATCTCAGGCATATCCTGCAAGGGTTGCAACAACAATGAAGCAAAGTGTGAGATGCCGAAGCGTCGCTTATAAGAAGAGTAACATACATGTAGTGGGAGTGCCATCTTCTGTGCGCCCTGACTCACACGGCAAGTCAGAACACTTGCCGGCAAGCATTGAGCATGCTTTGGTGCGTTCAAGGTAGCATGTGGACCTTGGGGGGCCCAGCTGCTTGCAGCTGTGCATGATGGCTCACCATTAAGCAAGGTCTAGCAAGTCCTTGAAGGGATGCAGCCTTGTCAGCGCCCTCGCCCCGTTTGGTCAAGTGGCTGCACGTCCTTGAGATCAGGATGGCAGCACTATGAGAGCAGCATCGGCTGTGCAACCACTGTTTGGCGGGTGTGGCACATGCTCAGCTCGGTTTACATGTGCTGGATAAGTATGCAGAGAATGTTGGTGCAAGAAGTCCATTGAGTGTGTCCTTGAGGTGGCCAATGCAGCCACCCGGAGTTATGAGATAAGCAGGTCCCGGTGTGGTCTGGCGTACGTTAGAAGTCAACATTGCAACACTGGCCCCTGTTTTGGGCCGCCGTGTAGTGCATGGTTTGGCGTCCTTCCATGCACTTCCGTGACATGCCTGAGGCCACGTCCTGCCTAGATACAGAGTTCATATGATATGCGGCGCTTCCCGAGCAACTGGCAGACCCGCAGTCTGGCTGACCAGACGTAGCTGTGTGTCTGGTGGGCAGGCCGTACACTGCGAAATAACCAAGCAGCCAGCGGATAGCTACCGACAGAACCAGGGCGTGGCAACTGCTCGTGCATGACAAATGGGCGATCTGGCTGAGTAGTGGTGGCTGCATCAGCACTGCTGCCCGCTGGGCTGTGTGTGAAAGAGCTCTGACGTTTTGAATCTTCCATATGTTTGTTTCACTTCTTCCAAATGTCGATCAGGGCGAATTCTTGACCACCTGGTTGTTGCTGATGCCTGGCATGCTGGCTGCTTTGTATCAAGCTGGTGATTTCTCGCTTTCTGGTGTCTCAACCTGCGTGCACGTGTGCTGTTGGCGTACTCACTCCTGCATGATTACTTTCTGTTGCAGGGAGGTTCTACTTAGTAGTAGAACACGAGTAGTACTAGCAGGGAGGTTCTACTTAGTAGTAGAACACAAGTCCGTCTGTCTACATGCGACCATGAGTAGGCAAAAGTTACATGCAAATGGCGGTCCGGTCCCCGTGTGTGTGGCTGCCTGAAAGGTCCCCGTGTGTATGGCTTGCCGCCCACACGCTTTCAACAGTGCATTATGGGCCTTGGCGGTAGCTAGCTAGCAAGTATGCATGGTTGCGTTTGTGTGGAAATGGAGATGTCTAAGCGTCTATCAACAAGAACCACGCACTATCAATTATTAATCTACCAACCTGACTGTTGCAACTACAGACACAAACACTTGACTTTTCCGACTGGGGCTGCAATTAATTCAACGTGGTAACAATTCGATGGTGCCATCTAGATCATCTGTTTCACCCAAGCGTCATGATGGATGGCACCAATGCCAAACGACGGCTCAAGTGGGGCAGAGAGAAGAAACTCTTGACCCTTGAATCCATCTTGTGTCGGGAGTACTTTGGGGTTTGTAGTTCAAATGAACGTCTGTTGTCATTCTTGGTGATGCTTTCACAGCTTTTGATGTGTGTCACTCGGTCTTGCTGGGGTTCGAAGAAGTGCCATGAGCAAGACAATGCTGTGTGGCACATCCAGGCTTACCAAGCCGCTGTTTCTCATTAGTGATTTGGTTTGACTTATAACAACTGCAACGCGCAGGTGGATTGTGTGCTTATTTATATGTTGTTGAATGATAGCTTGGGCAGCCCTGCTTTAGCGGACTGAAATGGTGCCAGTTGCCAATGTGTGATGATGGCCACGCCACAAAAGGTTGAATGAGCCAAACCAGCCGTAGTATGCTCATTTTGCCACCCCATTGTGTTTCATTGAAAGTAAGACTCGTAACCCTTCATGGCCGCCCGCCTCTATGGGGAGGTAGCCAAGCCCTCCACCCCCCGACTGAGACAGCCGCAGCGCTGATTGATTTTGATTTGAGCCAGGTGGCCACAAGTCGGAACTTCAATGTATCTGCCGGGCGCAAAGTTGCCTGGTGCTGTGAGGTCCATTCCAGTGCTCTGGAAGTTGGCAGTCCTGCACACATGCACGTGCACGGATAGACTGGAGCTGCTAATTCTCAATTCCGTGTCACACGGCACCCACTGCTCTGCCTGGGGCCTGCCATCCGTCCAGGTACGGGTGAGGGATATGGTTTGTCATAATCTGGGGAACGGTCCCTTCATGGCACATCAGTGTGCCTGGAGTTTTGCTCCTGTCTGCTCAAGACTGTGCTGGTGCGGTTCTGCGCCAGCTTTTGTACTTGATTTCCTGGATTCTTAATGATTCTTAATTTGAGTTACTATGGCTTATGTGTAAAGGCATATTCGCAAAGCACACAGTGGACAGTGTGCTTGTAAATGAATGGGTAATTACGAGCTTGGTGCATCACATACTGAGAGGAATCTAACCCTTCAACTTGCATGTGAAGGGGAATATGACCCACTGAGATGGTGGCGTCGTCATCCTCAAGGGTGCTATCCTATCCGCGAACCCCATCTGAAGGCCTGAAAATATATGTTTAGATCGCCGCCAATGTTGAGCTTAAATACAGTTAGAGAAGCACCACCCCAGCCGCCCCAATGGTCGGTTGTCAGAATTTGGATGCGTGAAGATGACCCCAGAGACAACGGAAGTACCCTTGAGCTGCAATCATACGGCTTGGATACAACCCATGCAAGAACTGCACTCATGACAGCGCTTTGCCCAGGAAGGGAATCATCGCTTTGCCTGGACAACCATGAGAGAGCGCATTTGGCTTACAAGGTTCAGGCCAATGCGTGCATGCAGTCACTGGCAACTAAAGCAGGGGAAACCAGTATGACAAGTCCAATAGTACCTGTCTTATGGTTGTGCGCATAAGATCCACTGACATTGAGAGACATTGTGTTGCTGCTCATTCCAACACGCATATATACACGCGCGCACACACACACACAGTGTGACCCACAGCAAGAAGCGTACTCACGAGACAATAATTTCCAGCAGTCAATACATCAGGGCACACGAACAGTCAACACATTCCAGTCCACACAACTTGGTCATTTTGGTGCACGACGGGCAAGACATACACCATCACCCTCATGGCCTTGTGATATGACAGGCTAGCTTTCTGGGACAACAAGGAACCCAGTGGCCAACTTCTGAATGGGAGGACGATGGCCGTGCTTAAGAAATCTAATCTCAGGTCACAGTTTAAGTTCTCAGGTCAGTCAGACTGGACTTTAGAACGACAGCACGTGACCGCATGCGATGCATTTGCGGGCATTCGTAGCACACGAAGCGGGGCACAGTGTCACGATGGAGCGGTCGTGCATAAGGTCGCACGCAGGCATTTCAAAGGCCACAACCCTAGCCACAAGTCAGAGTCATCCCATTCTACCATCTGGACTTCCCAGATGATGGGAACTGCATAACACAGCATAACACTCAGAGCTTGACTTACTGAACCAGAGCTCTGGCAAACATGAATGAGCTTGGGCGCAACAGGGTAGTTGCCCATGTGGACTTGGTGAGTGGGCTAGTGGCACAAGGTGATGCGCATGTGCCTGCCCAGCACGCTGCGCCATGCACCAGCACGTGTGGCATGATGCCCTGGGCATGCACTGCCCGCAGGATGCCTTTTATGCCGCTGTGGAGATGCAGCGCAGCCCGGCATTGAGAGGCACGCCGGTTGTGGTGGTTCAATACAACCCATTCGGTAGGCGGGCCCATCAGCAGAGCATTGTGTATGCAAGAGGCACGTGGACTCTATGCTTGCAAGCCCTGGAGAGCGTATCCTGCTTCATCAAGCCAAAGGAGCTGGTTGTGGGAGGGGAGCAAAGATTTTACGTGCCCCTGGATAGCTAGAATTCACAAGGCCTGAATGGAGAAGCCTTCGGAAGGCACTTTGGACATCGGGCCAGTCTACTCTGCACATAGCATTACACGCCCAGAGGGCTGATTTCTTCTTTCACAACTCAGACAGGTGCCGAAATGATGCTGACACCTGGCTCTAAACCACAAGGGCAGCATGGGCAGCAGTCCATGGAAACAGGTTGTTCATGCACGCGAACTGCCAAGTGCATTGATATGGCTGCTGCTCTGCCTGTGTGTGTCCGTGTGTCAGGTGATCTGCGCCGTGTCAAGCCCGAGGACCCGCGAGCGTTCCCGGACAGCAATGGCAGCATCATTGCTGTCAGCTGGGAGGCACGCAGCTTTGGGGTCAAGAGGTGAGTGCAGTCGCATGACATGGAACTGCCACAGCTCCCAAGCCTCCAGCCTTCAGGTGAGGCAGGCATTGGGGAAACTGGTGGAGGAGTAGCGACAGAGCAGGCGCTGTGCTGCCTCACGACCAGGCAAGCAAGCCAAGGAGTCCGAGAACTTCCCCCGTGCCATCAGGGTCAACTTAAGCACCATCAGAGCAGATGGATCCTGCCTAATGATGCATACGATAGCGGCTCCAATTGATACTGTTCAATGTTGGACACACTGTTCATTGTTGGACGATGCTTGTGCTCACCACCAAGCCGTGCCTCTGAAGTGGCATGGGCCGGCGTGCATGATTCTAAGTGGCCTGGAGGCCAACGTCCTGGTACCCAGAGGCTTGAAGTGCACCCCAGTCGACATGTTCCGCTCGCTCAACGCCTTGCACAGAAACATGATGGCCCAGGAGGCCAAGAAGCTTTGCCCGGAACTCAGCATCATACAAGTGCCAGTGGCACACGGCAAGGTGTGGAAAACTCGTTGATGACTGCACCAGTAAAGAAAACAGCTGCAGCAGTGCCCATATGCTTTTCTTGTGCACAGCTGCCCTCATGTCATTGCCAAGCTCCGCAGCGAACCTCGCACCACGTTTCCCGTTGCTGGCTCGGCTCCAGGCTGACCTGACCATTTACCGGGAGGCGGGGGCGCAGGTGGCGGCTGTGCTGTCCCGTCTGTCCATGTGCGAGCGAGCGTCCATTGATGAGGTGCGTCCGGTGACAGGCATGATGGTGAGCGGCGCAGGAGTGGACAGGACTGGCAGCAGCATTGTGCCAACTCAACAAACTTGTGTTGTTGGAGGGACGCAGATGACTCTGTGGGATGCTTGGTCCGCGAATCAGCAAACAAGACTCACGCTTGGGCACAGCTGGTGTGCATGCTTGCCTTCTGTTCAAAACAGGCCATGGCGTGCAAGAGCGTGTAGGCCATAAGCGCATTCCCCAAGGTCCATGCGGTGGCTGAATGCCCTTCAGGTGTACTTGGATGTCACGGATGAGGCAGCGGCGAGACTGGCAGCGGCCCGGCAGGCCGGGAGCCCCCACCCGCCTGTGCCCGGATCATTTGAGGGCATGCATGTGCTGGGCGCACAGGAGACGCAGGAGGTAAGCACACCATGCGCTGCCTGATTGCTGATGCTCCGTGGTGCGTGTGGTGTGGCCGCACATCCATGGATGCTGCATGCACGTGATCATCAACCCTTCGCCCCCGCCGCGAGTACACAGCCAAGCCCTGGCTGCCACTGGTACGTGTACGTAGCGTGCCAAGCGCTGTGCGCCCTGCTTGCTGGCTGTTAACCTCGGGCGTCCTGCGTTCAGGACGATGCGGCGGACGCTGCCGGTGACTCCACTGTCGCTGCCAGCGGGGCGCAGGCGGGGGTCAGGAGTGCAGCCGAGGTCGCCAGGTCCTGGTGGGCGCGGCCGGAGGGCGAGTGGCTGCCACACGAAGCGCTGCTGGCAGCGGGAGCGCAGGTGGGGCGCAGGGGCAGGAACCGCAGGAGCAGGGGTGGTAGAAAGCCGGTGAGGCCTGGGAGCAGGGTCAGATTGTCCTGCAGCAGATCAGAGACGCCCGTCACACACCGGGTTGGGTGCAAAGACAGATTTGGTCATTTTGTTCTTACCCCAATTTGTGCTTAGCCAAGCCTTGTTTGAAGATTATAGAAAACTCGACACCTGGTGACCTCCAGATTGTGTTTGGTCACCATACCCGTATCCTGTTTCATGCAGGCTCAAGCTGATGCATCTGCCACGTTGCCTCATGTCTGCTCCTGCCCTTTGTGCCCAGGTTGTGTGGGAGCTGAGGCAGGCAGTGCGCAGTGAGCTGGGCTACACGTGCTCAGCAGGTGACAGCGGGCAGGGCATGCACTCACGCAGGGCCAGGGTGCACGTGAACAATCAGTTCAATGATGTCTTGACAAGCAATGCTGCAATGATACTGCGAACAGCTGAAGGGCCGGGACAACCAGCAACACTTACGGGACTGGCACCACAACACAGGGTAGTAGTTCACAAGTGGCATCATGTTGCAGTATAGGCTGTGTGCCATACCAAGATAGCCAGCGGAACATGGGATGAATTGGATGTCAAGTCAACGGTGTCCACATCTGCACAAGGTACACATTTGCTTGTCCATGCAAATACGCCAAGACACACGCATCGTACCGTAAGGTGTGCCATGTACGCGTCCACAGGCATAGCGCACTACAAGATCCTGGCCAAGCTCTGCAGTGCGCTGCATAAGCCCGACCAGCAGACTCTGGTCCCCTCCACCTCAGTGCCAGGGCTCCTAAAGGACCTGCCTGTCACCAAGCTGAGGGGCCTGGGGGGGGACTTTGGAGCGCACGTGCAGCAGACACTGGGGGCCACAACATGTGGTGGGTGGCAACTGGGGAGCATTGCCTGCGGATTGTCAATGGTTGGGTCAGTGTGCCTGTCCAAAGCAGGTGCACAAAGCTAAGGCTGCAGGTGAGCGTATGTGGTTAGCAAGCCTGTGTTGCATGGCTGTTGAAACCTATACCTCTACATTTGGCAGCTTGCCATGCCATGCCATGCCAAACTGACACGGCTGCAATCCAATCAGTCCTGTGGTTCCTATGCAGGCGAGGTGTGGCCCGTGCCCGTGTCCCGCCTGTCCAGCCTGTTTGGTGACAAGAAAGGCCAGTGGCTGTCGCGCCTGGTGTGGGGCGTGGACACGGACAACGACATCAAGCAGCGCATGCTGCCCAACCAGCTCAGCTGCGGCAAGACATTCAGGCGGGGCATGAAGCAGTACTAGGGCTGACCCAGGTTGGCAGCCTGCCAAACTGCAAGGGCACAATAAGAGATTTGCCAACTCAGCAGGTTTTCAGGATTTGGTATGGTTGGCCGGAGATTAGCCGTACATGCATACCAATTCCATGTGCCCACAGGTAGGCATGGGTCGTGCACGCAGCAGTGTTTCGTTCAGGCCAGTTCAATTGATGTGGATCTCTGAGGGCTTCCAGAGTCCTCAGTGTTACACTTTCATACGGCACGTGCGTGTTCCTCGCAGGGGTGCCAATGCCTTAAGCGACCTGTCCTCGGTGCGCCACTGGCTGGGGCAGCTGGGCGAGGAGCTGTCGGAGCGGGGCGTAGCGGACCGGGCCGCCAACAAGCGCATGCCCACCACGCTCACAGGTGGGCGCAACCGCTCAGCACATACATCCACGTGTAGATGTCCCAACTCTGTGGGTCTGTTCAGCAGTCATCGCACCAGAACAGTGTGCACGCTTGTCGGCGGTTTAAAGGCTCCAGTTTAAAAGCCAACAAACACACGCGCGCGCACACACACACACACACACACACACACATGCTCCTGCTCCTGCTGGCCGCAGTGGCCCTCACTTGCCAGGCAACCCCCGACACGCCGGCCGCCAACATCACCCGCTCGTGTCCGCTGGGACAGCCCACAGCCCATGCCATGGCTGACGCAGCAACAGCGCTCATTAAGAAGTGGGCAGCGGACAGAATGTGAGCGGGGCCAGGCCAGGGACTGACTCACCTTCTCTGACTGCTAGTCAGCACATATCGTATAGGATCATATCAGCACATATCGTATAGGATCATAGGTTCTTATACTGGTGCGCGTTCACCTGGCAGTTGCTACAGCTTCTGTGTGCGCGTTGTGCTTGGCTTGAACATAGAGTCTAACCCCCTTTTGGCCCACCTTGTGCGCTGCTCAGGTCCGGGTGGAAGCTGACGTCGCTGTTTTTGACCACCTCGCACTTTGTGTCTGCCCCCACGGGCGCCTCCACCATCACCCGCTTCCTGGGCGCACCCGCCACACGCTCACCCGCACGGCGACAACCCCAGCCGCCAGCGCACAGCACGGGCGCTTTTCATGAAGCGGGTGTTGTGAAGCTGGAGCAGGAGCAACAGCAGGAGCGGCAGCAGCAGCAGGGCACACCGACAAGCGTCCGAGGGCACGAAACTTTTCAGATCGACCCAGGAAGCGTTTCCCTGGCTGAGTTGACAGGCACCAACGGCGGTGTGAGCCATCAAGCAGCGTCTGACCACAGTTATGGTGATGATGGGACCTCCGGGGATGGGGCCGCCAGCCTGCCTGATGGCCAGAACCCTGGGGAAAAGCGGCAAACACATGCGGCACACAGTTTAGCAACAGAGCCTGACTTGGTGCCTGAAGGCTTGCAGCATGTTGGAGCTCAAGAGCCGGCCGATATCCAAGGCTTGCAACCATGCTCAAGGGCAGTGGATGACAGCCAGGGTAGCCAGTTGCCCTCCTCACAGGCTGTGTTTCCTTCCTCTTTGTCTGACTGGCTGACAAGGGACAGTCAGGCCCCAGATGCGGACGCAGCACGCATGCAGGGCGCTGGGCAACCACATGACCGACAGCAGGAAAACGGTGCTCAGGATTGGGGCGGGCTTGTGCCAACCAGCACCACACATCTAGCTCTGCAGCCAGCATCGCACTCAGGCCCATCACATGCCCAACCATCAGCAGCTCCACATCAGGCGCATGCTCAGTTGCTGCCTTCCCAAGCAGCAGGTACCCCTGGCACTGCCCCGTCACAGGACGGCTGGCAGCGGGTGCAGGCAGAAGAAGTTGATGCAACGGTGCTTGCCGAGCTGCCCCTGCACATACAGCAGGAGCTGCGGGCCAGCCTGCGCCTGCCACCCCTGCCAACGCATGCCGTGGGGCGACCACGGTCGGGCAGCAAACGGCCGCACAAGCCAGCCACACCGGCTGAACAAAAGCCAAGCAAGAGCATCAAATCCTACTTTTCGCCAGCTCAACCTTGACCCTGTAACGCTGTACTGACGCGGGCCATCGCGTGCTTACAACAGGCTAGCTTTACGCATGGCTGGTGTGTAAAGGACGTGTTTCCACAGCGCGTACAGGACATGGCATAGCGTAACGCACATGATTTTAAGCCTTGTTGAGCGCGGCTTGTAAGGCACTGCTTCCTGACATATTAAGCACCGTTATCACAAGCGGCTTGTGGACATTCTCCAATGTCATGTCAGTCGTGTTGAAACACAGAAAAGCCAAGGCAGGTACACAGACACGCGCAGCGCAAACGCCACACAGCTCTTCTGTCACACACGTGCAAATGTGTACAGTGCAAATGTGTGCCTTGCCCTTCCGTGTGATGAACTTGATCCAAAACCCGGCAGTTGTCTGTTCACAGTCGACCTTTCGCTCTACCGGCGTCGTGAGCAGGAGGCGGGCATCTGCACAGGCCAGCTTAGGCGTCGTGTGCATGCTGTCAGATGCCGACCATCGCCTGTTAGAGCAGACGCTAAGTTGTCCCAGTCTGTCAGCATGCGCCTGATGGTTGCAACCTTGCTGACTGGCGCGTGCCTCTCACAGTCACAGTTGTGCAACCTCACGGCCCCACGTATATGTACATGCCTGGCCTCAGCCCGCAAAAATGATCACGCATCTCCCACCACACCTCACATACCGACGTACGCACACGTTCTCAGCAAGCTCGGGTATACAACGATATCTTTGCGTCCAGCTGCGGCAGTGCACATCATGGCACAATTTACGACCAAGATGCCAGGCGTGATGCCTGCGTCCACCAGACGCCGTGACTTATCCACGGCTGAAACCAAGAAGATGGCCGAGGTGGGCAAACCCTTGTCCGCAGCCGGATGACTCACCGTTTTGAGCCTGCGCCGACCGCACCATGCTGACGTCCCGGAGCCTCCTCCTTGCTTGCCCTCGTCACGACGTTTGCCGTGCCCGCACCATGCTATGCGCAGGCCATCCGTGGTCTTGCGATCACTGGCGCATCACAGGAAGAGCTCAACCGGCAGATCTTGGACCGCATCCCCGACACAGCGCGTTTCGTGATGATTGGTAGGCATCAGGTGTATGATGGTGTGCCGTCCGACACTCGTGGGTAGCGTCATCAGTTCGCCTGCGTGCATGCACCTCTGCTCACTCTCGTAGCTGGCATCGTCAGCTTGCCTGCCATGCACCTGTGCGCAGGCGAGGCGTCCCACGGCACCGAGGAGTTCTATTCCCAGCGCGCCGAACTCACCAAGCTGCTCATCAAGGTGGGCTGGGTCTCTGTCCAAGCACAGACGCGCTGGCTGTGGAGGCGCGACCTGGCTGTAAATGGTGCTGGGGACAGGAACAGTGTATAGTGGTGGTATAGTGGAAGTGTACAGCGGAAGGTACAAGAAGGTACAACTGTATGTGCTTTGATAGATAGCCTGCCAACTACGCAGTCCACTGCAGTGCGCATATAGAAAGTATGACATGTACCTCAGGATTTGCACAGTTTATTCAGGCACATGCCTATCATCATCATTTGCTGGTTTCACCACCCCTGTGCACACACAGGAGCGTGGCTTTCACGCTGTGTGCTGCGAGGCGGACTGGCCTGACATGTTCCATGCCAACGAGTATGCACGCGGCAAGCCAATGCCGGGGGCAGCGCAGGAGGCACTGTCCTCTTTTACAGTAAGATGACATGGCGTTGGTGATGATGTCGAGAGAAGTAAGTTGCATCATAAGTTTAGCAAGCTCTTCCCTTGAACTGTTGATGACGTTGAGAGAACTAACTGATGATTGCGTCAGAAAAACACGCAGGTGTTGGTTCAGCAACTCTAGTTTAGCTTGCTTATCCCTCCAGTGATGAGTTCGTGGGTGCTAAAGAAGTTCCAGAAAAGCAGACAGGCTCAGGCATGATTGGTGATGGTCGTGCTGTTTGATCGCAAAACCCATCGTGGTTTTTCGCTAACCTTTTGTTCCATGACTCTTTACTTGTATAATCTCATGGCGTTCAGCGCTTTCCCACCTGGATGTGGCGCAATACCGTGATGGAGGAGTTTGTGGAGTGGCTGCGTGCGCACAACATGATCAACAAGGACCTGGCGCATAAGGTCAGTGCATGTGAACAGCAGGCGGCAGGGCCATTGACGGACCTGATTGGAATTTACAAACTAGTTTGGGGTGCATAATGCGATCCTGCCATTCCTTGTGTGCTGTCGTCCATAACCCAATCAAGTTGTGACGTGTGTGTCATACGCAGGTCGGAGTGTACGGTATGGACCTGTACTCCCTGCACCGGAGTGCGTCGTCCGTGATTCATCGCCTGCAGGAAGAAGGCATGGAGGAGGCGGCCAAGGAGGTGGGCTGCAGGTACCACTGCCTGGACAGGTGAGGCAAAGGGAAGGTTGGTGTGGGCTGCCCGCTTAAGTCTGAAAATTTCAGCACAGGAGGTAGGGGATTTCGACAGGTAAGCCAAAGGGAGCAAGTGAAATGGCCACGGCAAGAGGAGGTAGAAAGGGCTGCATTGATTTTGTGCTCATCCTAGACATCGTCATCATAACGCCTGCCTTGGGGTTCTATGGTGTTGACACAGGAGGTAGGACTCGGATCGCTGAAGGCATCTTGCTCTGCTCACCCTGATCCTAGCCCTGCCACATTCATTCATTCATTCATTCATTTTATCATGCACACACAGTCTGACAGCGTGGGATTATATGGTCGCGGAAACACTGTTACTTTACAATCCCACCTTGACCCTAAGCTTATCCGCCAAACTTCTGCGCTTGTCCTGTTGCTCGCACCATGTAGCAACTTCAGGTGCTGGTGCTGTGCTATGGTCATGCGCAGATACGGTGCAGACGCGCAGGCATATGGCATGGCTGTGGGCATGTTCAAACAGGCGTCGTGTGAGGAGGCGGCTGTGCAGGCGCTGATACGCGCATGGGCGGCAGCAGGCTTCAAGCGCCAAGCAGAACTTGACAATGAGGAGAAGTTTGAGCATGCGCTGGAGGTCAGTGGCGCAGCAAGTCCATTTGTGCGGCTATTGGTTTGTTTGGAGTTACTGACTACTGAAGGGCTGGCCTACTTAAATGAGGCTAGGTGTTCTTGCTACATACACAAGGACCATTGCCACGTCAGATTGCTAAAACTATTATAAATAGCATTGGTTACATGTCCACGAAATAAATGCCTCGTGCGCCCAGTTTTGATGTATGGGTTTTGTGCAGATTGAGGCCAACGCGTTGGTTGTGGTCAATGCTGAGGAGTACTATCGCAAGATGTTCTTCAGGTGGGCCTGGCATCTGCAGATGTGCTGAGACGATCTGCAGAAACGAACAACACTTCAAGTGCCTTGGTAATCTGCAGACATGAGCAGCATTCGCTGTGTGATGATTGTATGCTTTCCTGTTTATGTTGGGTATGGTTGTGAGGGTTTTCTGCCTGTCATCTCCCAGATCTGGGCGCGACGTGACCTGGAACCTACGTGACTCGCACTTCCTTGACACCGTGCTGCTTGTCGAGGCGAACCTGCACCGCCACCTGAACATTCCCCAGCCCCGCATCGTGCTCTGGGCGCACAACAGGTACACGACGGCGTGCGACAA
The DNA here is from genome assembly GCA_004335635.1 of Chloromonas sp. AAM2. Lineage (NCBI taxonomy): Eukaryota > Viridiplantae > Chlorophyta > Chlorophyceae > Chlamydomonadales > Chlamydomonadaceae > Chloromonas > Chloromonas sp. AAM2. The sequence continues at coordinate 54,109 of QAXH01005294.1, forward strand.
CGCATGTGGCGAGCGACAGAAGCCAGTGAACTATTGATAGGGTTGTTGATTGCAAATTTCGCAATGCCTGGAACTGTTGGTGGACGTTGCATTCGTGTAACTCGCGGCATTGCTCTCTGCATGTGAGTGCTTGCTCCACACGTCTTGCTCCGCAGCCATCTGGGGGACGCCCGCGCCACGGATATGAGCTGGCGCAGGAACGAACACAACGTGGGGCAGCTGGTGCGGCAGGCGTGGGACCAGGAGACCTTCACCATCGGGTTCACTACGCACACAGGTGCGTTGTAAGCGAAGCAGGAACGATGCGCAGCCGGAGATTGTGCGGCTAGTCATGCATCGGAGCATGTGTGGGATAGACAAATGCACACCGCAGTGAGAATGCTGGTCAGATCTTTGTCTGGAAGAAATCACGTGCGCGCTCCATCGTTGCAGGCACTGTCGCTGCGGCGGACGATTGGGACGGACCCATGCGCGTCAAGCGGGTTAATCCCAGCATGAACTCCTCCATCGAGTCGGTTATGCACACGACAGGCCTGACACACTTTGCACTGGAAGTCGCCAAGGAGCCTGCGCGGAATGTGCTGCAGGTGAGGCACACTTGTCATGACAGCATTGTCATGTTCGCCTAAGCCGTGCGTCTTCCGTTGCTGTGTGATCAAACTCCAAACTCGTTTGACTGCGTTTTGCCCAGAGTTCAGAAGCATGCCAATAGTTCCGGATTCATTCACTCTGTAGAGATTTGTTGACTGGTACCAGTTAACGTCACATGAAGTCGTCCAATTGCGTCCGTTTGGTTGCCTGGTATCACGCCAACTTGGGGTGGGGTGCCAATATTTGCGTGCAGGATGTCCTGTTGGAGCGCGCCATTGGCGTCATTTACAGGCCTGACACGGAGCGCTGGTCGCATTATTTTGACTCGTACGTACCGGGCCAATTCGACATGCTCATCCATGTGGAAAACACGCACGCGGTGAGCAATCATTTGTGCGGTGTGCGACATAGGGCTTTGCGACATACGGGAAGACGACTAGCGCGAACCAGTCAGATGTAGGTGACGGTGGCCTTCCCACACGCTGTATGGCCCGAGAAGCGGATCACAGCGGCGAGCACACACACAGTAAGCGGCCGACGCAGGCGCTACTTATTTTTGATTTGCCTTAACACATCATCGCAGGTCACGCCTTTGGACCCGGTCTCTGCCAAGTACCCACCACAGGACGAGGACATGCCCGAGACCTTCCCTGAGGCTTTGTGAGCGCTTTCCGAGCCGCATGGCTTTGTCATGGTGCTGGTGTTGTTGTCAAGCAGTGCCTTCAGCTGCGACAGACAAAGCATTTTTGTCGCGCGTGGGATACTTGCTACGCTGGTGTCTCTGTCTGCAATACCATTACCAGTTAGTTGCCTGATGCCTTAGTTTCAAGGATTGTTCACGTTGTGTTTGGCATGCTATGCTCTCGAGTTTTCCGTTGAGTTGTGTTGGTTATGCATCAGGTGAATATGTTCAGTGCGGCGTGAGGACACTGCGCACAAAGGATCAACCGTCGGGAAAGTGATAGGCCACTTGATTTTGCACATGACTGTTGGACAATGCACTGCGAATAGTGAAGGCGGAATCGTTTGCGTGCACATTGTCGAGCATGCCTGCAACTATGTGCTGGACAGCTGCTTTGAATAAGCACTAGCGCAGACCTTCCCCCACATTGGTTATTGATGTGCTTCTTAAGTTCTTGCAAGTAAACATACACAGTTCTAGTCCGCCAAACTGTCTGTCGAGCAGCAACCAATGAAACACGTGACAAGGATTAAATTTCGAGGCAAGAGTAAGCAAGCATAAGTAAAGGACCTGTCTCGGTCATGAGCAAACACAAGGAGCCTACGCCCCTGTTCCGGCACACATGTGTTTATTCGGAACATCATGTGCTTATTTAAAATGCGCCACTGCATATGACAAACCGACGAGAGCTAAAAGGGCCAGTACATTGGCGACAGCCGAGGTCTTGTTTGCATTCATCATGTACAGCCGCTGGCGCTCTGGACCCTGGAACCCTCTCACCACCATTGCCTGAGCGATGTTTTCGCTCCTGCATTCAAGTGTACACACCGCATCGCAAATCATGGCCCTTCATACACATGCCTGATCCAGCACGACCAGGAAATGAATATGTTTTACGTACAGGTGATAGGGCAGCAGTAGTCATGTAGCCTGCATGCCTGGCTTGTCAGCGATGCAATGAAGTGCGTACAAAGCACGCAACCAGACAATCGCGCCCGGAGCTGCTCTTACCTGTAGAACAGATTGGCAAACAGTCTCACGCACAGCCTTGAAGCCATGGCCAAGGAGCCTCTCCCGCCCTGAGCAGCCCAGTCCACGCCCCGTGCCGCCAGTCCAAGGCAAAGGTTACGGACCTGCACATGATGTGGCAGTGAGGAATGCGCTTGCATGGCGCAAGGTTTAAGCTCACGATATGCGCACTTACATGCAGCAGTGAATGTAGTTGTTCACGGAGTTCACATGCACACAGCATGACCTGCACCTTTCCGTGACGCGTGCAAGTGACAAATGCATAAACGATACCCACAAAGACGTCCCTGAACGATTTGTTTTCCTGACTGCTCACTGGGCGGCGGAGGTCTCAGGAAAATGATTCTCCTATAGACGAGCCCTTCTGAAACAGAATTTGCGGTAATAATCAATTTCTGGTCACTGTGGCAGATTGAATATTAGAGAATCTCAGGGAGAGCTGACAGGCCCTATGATGATCATGTGATGACGAAGACTTGGCTAAGAGGCTAGCTGCAGCCGGCGAGTCAACAGCTTCAAACTGATACCCATGTTGCTAGGATTTTGAACGTTACATGTGCTGTTATGACCGTAAAAACAGTGCGTAGTCAAAATCCGTCGATCCCTCGAGGCCAACCCAAGTTTGACCGGCCTTATCTTCTTGCCTGCCAATCAGGTCAGAGCCCTCTCTTCGGATTCTCCACCAGAGCTGAGCAAGGACCCAGCTGGCTTGATCTCAATGAATTGCTAGCTCGACCTAGCTGACGTTTTGGGGTAGAAAGTGACAGGGTCGCGGTTTGCCTTTAACCCCCTTACCCCCTCCCCCTGCCCACGCTTCTCACCTCTTCAAATACCAATGACATGAATCGCAGCGATAGCAGCAACGTCAAGGCCATTTCCTGCATTTCCAGACAGCAACAAAACAAAACAGCCACAACGTTACTATGCATCCCAGACCAACTGGTTGGCTCGCACTGGAGTAAAGACAGCTCCTTTTGTACAAACAGCAGCTGTGACTATCACCACGGCAAAGGCTTGAGCTGACCGTGATTGTATTGCCAGTCTGACCCCCACGTCAAGTCTGACCCCCATGGCAACCGCCGGCCCACGAGATCTTTCCAAGTTCAAAGCCACCATGCTGAAACACTCGGCTGCTTTTGCGGCAGAGACCTGGTGCTGCAGTAAAAGTGCGAGCTTGGCTGGTTGTCGCTGCGGTGCCAGTCTGTCCCACCTGCACCGGCGCCTTGACCAGCCTGAGGGGCCCGAGCCACCACCTGAGCGCCAGCGCCATCTCCTCTCCCGGGGTGGTCACCAGGCACAGGCTGGCGGTCTGCAGCGCGCAGAAGGTCAGCGCTCCGGCAGTCACCGCCAGATTGACAGACCTGCGGAAGACACACGGCATGGAAGCAGAGCACCACAAAGCCAGGGGCGTCGAAGGGGTTGAAACAGTGAGCCAGAGCCAGACAAGGCTTGCTTTGGAAGCCTGCTTTGAGGAGAGTAGGGCCAGACAATCAATCCTCAGGGTCCAGGAATCCCCAGGATTCAGAAAGGCCTGGTGTTCAAACAAATCCTGTGGTGCTAGCAGCTCCAGCTGCGTGCCAGCAACATCCATTACCCCCCACATGTTGTGCCATGTGCTATGTATCCTTCAGCAGAGCCAGCTTTAGCTGCAGTTCCCACCCATTTGTGACCCCGACCACGCAAGCAACACAGCCTGCCTACGCCAGGCGTGGAGCGGCTGCACCTCGCAACTCAACAAGGGCTACCCGGCATGCTTTGCCTTGCCCGTGACGCACCTGTGTGTAATGGTTATGAAGAACACATGCAGGATTACGTAGTGGTAGTCTGTTGGGGGGATGGCGGACAGACCGTCCAGCCCTAGTGTGGGGCTGCGGGGCTGCGGGCACCGGAGCGCACACACACACACACACACACACACACACACACACACACACA
>QAXH01005294.1:58378-78215 GCA_004335635.1 Chloromonas sp. AAM2
CCGGAGCGCACACACACACACACACACACACACACACACACACACACACACACACACACACACACCCACCTTTGCTGCAGTTGGACTGGTGCTGTGGTTTGAACAATGCGCTTTATGGCTGGCAATGACTCAGTCACGGAGTGTGTGGAGTCGATCACCCGAAGTAAGGGCTTGAATTGTTTCTGCCAAAGTAGGGCAAGTCCAGCCAGTGGCTGCTACAATGTATAAGGCACGTTGCCATGCTTGATGCATGAAACATTCCATCCGCTATTCTGACGCCCTTGCCGAAAAGTGGTGGGGGGTAAAGCCAGTTGATAGGCGCTGCCTGCCAACCCCCTCACACCACACGCTCACCTGAAGGACCGGAGGCACACCGTCCGCCCCCAGTGCAGTGAACAGGAAGATCACACCACACAACACGCCCAGGCGTGATAACTGCACGTGCAAGAGGTGTTTACGGAAACTGGCCAGGGAGGAAAAGGATGTATGGAGCATGGTAGACAATGGTTGCAATGGCGCAGTCAGTAGGAAAACATCAAAATTGGGGGTGGTTGACAACAGCCATGAAGTGTTGTTGACCAGCATGCACCGGCATGTGCCATGGTATGGTGTGCCCAGATCATTCATGTGCTACACAGTCACCCACCGCCATCACTGGTATGCTAGCACCCACATGCTGCATGAGCACACATGCAAGACTGTTTTGAGATTACTTCACAGCGGCCGCAGCCGTTCTGTGCCTGCCCCTAGTCTCTGCATGTGCTGGTGAGCTGCATATGCATGCACAGTGCGGCTGGCACACAAACAAGCCCAAATCCTTAGCGTGATTGCCTGGTGCCAGCCATGCAAACACAGCTGTACACGCATCTGTATGGCTCCTTGGCACAAGTCAGCTGTACACGCACCTAGGTGGCTTAGGTTGTGTTATCTTACCTGCGACCAGCAGAGCCTGGGTGGCAGCACCAGTGCTGTGAGTAGCGCCACCACCCCGGCTATGGACAGGCGTATGGGGATGGAGGCGCGGGCGATCATCAGGTACAGGGCAATGAGCCACAGCTGCAGCCGGGGCAAGACAGGTGGCGCAGCTGTGGAGCCATGCACCCGGAGAACCACTTGAGTAGAGCCCAAACAGAACACCAGCAGTTGCCCTGCTACGCCCTGCACCAGCAGCTGAAGCTGCAAGCGAGATGCCTTCTGGCTTGACAAGTCCTTCTGGTAGTGCGTGATTGGTCTGGTGATGAGGCTGTTGCACCATGACCATGGCTGGCCTAGGAATCCCTTCCCAAAACCCTGCCCTGTGCGCTGTTCTGTGTGCCATGACGCTTGAGTGCCAGTTTGTTTCCCTGTTACCTGCTTGATGCGTGCGTCAACTTTGTGAAGGAAGGTGGCTGGCTCGGGCACAAAAGAACTGCATGCGGGTGGCAAGGCATCAGACTCAGCTGCATGTGCAACGCGGCCATGAAACCACAAGATCATGTGGCATGCTGGTCCAAAATCATGCCATGCATTAAGGTTGCCGTTGTGGACTTGTGTGCCGTGTTCAAAGTGAACCGTCGTGGTAACCCCTGCATGGCTGCTCCTGTTGGGCATGTTGCACGGACAAGTGACATGAATCGATCTGCTGAACTCCATACAAGACTAGATAATAGAATACGGCAACTATTGTAATGTGGCATGGGCATGGACATGAAGCGCAAAGAACCTGGGGCAGGCAGGGTTGCAAAGGCTGCAGGGCATGATAGTCGAGTGTAACACGAGTATGAACATGAGGATGCACCTGTATGGCACGTTACTGATGCCCAGAATGCCGTTAAGTATCTTCTGCTGCAAGGGCGTGTTCTTCTTTGACTGCTTTGTTGTGGGGGCGGGCTGGGGTGGAGGAGGCAGTGGGGTTGCCGGTTGCTGAGAGGCTCCTTCTGTGGAGGGAGATACCGCCCGCAATAATTGGCTGCTTTCTGCAGATCTGGATGATGAGCAACCTGCATGGTCGTCAATGCATGAGATGCATGACCCGGTGCCCCGCTCAAGATGATATAGGTCAGGAAGGCCAACTGCGTACCGTCTCTATGATTGTGATGATGACTCCAGCCAGTGACGTGGCGAGCTGAGGCTGCATAGAGCCATGCTGACTGTGCAGTCCTGGCAGCCGGCCTGGGGTGCCTAGACCACTGTAATTCACATCGAGGCGAGACTCCCGCAGCTTGCATGCGGTCCATAACGCAGGATTCCATACTTGCAGTCATTAAGCAGGCATGTCAAACTGTGATTGCTGGTCAATTTCAAGCGGCGAAGTAACGCCACGTTTCTAAAGCGAGCACAAAAGACCTTTCTTATCTGATCAGATCTAGCTGGTTTTACAGGCGACGGAGCTTACTCACCATGTCACAATAGTACCAAGGTACTGAAAGCTCTCCGCGCAGCCACCGGCTCCCAGCTGTCCTTCAAATTGCAGTTGAAATGGCACGGGTTCGGACGATACCAGTGCTGCTCTGCTTGGCAGCGTTGTTCGCCCATGTGTTTTCGTTCACAAAGATCAGCGACGTGCCATTCACTGAGACCGACGAGGATGGCGTCACGCAGTTTGTTGTAACCATTACAGGCAAGGTTCCTCTTGAGCTTGTAGCAGCTGCGGTCCAGCTGCGCTGCGGACACCAGAAGTGAGACACATTTGTGACCCGGTCACTTACATTCTGATTGACATGGTGCCTGGTCCCACAGGAAAGAAGTGGACCCTGCATTACCACGAAGAATACAATCAGGTCTTTTTCAGAGAGAAGGAGTCGCAGCAGTCAGTGTGGGACGATCCACGATCACTTCCTCTAACTGGTCAGTTTGTTCAGCTTAGTCAGATCACGCCCAGTGCCCCTGGCTCTTATTATCACACATGGAGCTGTCCCAGCTGTCTCATGGCATCTTCCAACTCAGGAACCAGGCCATGCCTTAAGGATGGACGTCTGCTTTTGTGCTTTCGTGCAGATGAGGAGAGAGCCTCGTTGCCACCTGAGGTGCTCGAGGGATATGACCGCAAACCATTTGACGCAGCTGCAGCGGAAATGCAGGGAACTGCCCGAACCAGCAGCACCGTTGTCACCGTAGTGGCTATTGTGCCGCTTGTTCTCTTCGCCATGGGTGTTGCGGGACGCATCTGGTACCTGCACGTGAGCTCAGACTGACGCAGAATTGCTCCACAAGCTTTAGCTACAGTCAGCTGTGCGACAATGCAATGCGTATTCAAGACAAAATAATCATGCTGCTTCTGCCCTGCCCAACCGTGTGCAGACAAACTAATCATCTTCTTGCGTCTTTTACAGTGTCTGTGAGCATATACATCAATAAAAGACATCCCAGCTTAATGGCTTTGAGGAGCTCAAAAGAATCAAACAGAACCCACACAAACTTTCACAGGCTTGGGCGTACAAACATTGTCCAAGTTGAACCCACTCGGATTTTCACAAGTTTGGGCAAACAAACAATGCCCGAGTTGCATTCCACAAGTAGCGCTTGCCCGGTTCAATCATCTGCTCAATGATATGGTGTTCTATGCACATGCCTCGCAGACGTACTACCCAGAGTTGCTGTTCCCCTCCAAGGAACGCAAGGCACGATACAAATCAGGTTCAAAGTTCAAGGCACAGAAAGCACGAGGCAAGATGAGTCAGGTCAGTGGGTTGGCCGCAATTACATGCACTGAACCAGACACACACGGGTAACACACGTCAGCCAAGCACCCTGCGGCGTGGGACTGCCATTGGGTGGGGCGTCCACTGTCGTCAGTTTGGAAACGAACCGGCTGGCTTTTTCCAAGGTCGAGTGGAGAAGGCTGCCTTTTTCTCCTGTTTCCCTGCTGTTCTAATGGGCAGCCGCTGTTGTACGCAGGATGGCAAGGGCGGGCGCAGCGCAAACAGCTAGTGACAACGCTGATAACATTGAATGATGCAACAGAAAGCACAGCCACCTGGCTGTCAGTGGAGTGGCTGTACAGCACATCTGCAGGCTAGGGTCTAGGCAGGCCTTGTTGATGCTGTTGATGAGCCTTGTCAGAGCGCTCTTGACTCGGCCCTTATGTGCATGGCAGGATGGTTTGCAGTGACTGTTGCAAATTCTTGAGCGCCCAGGTTGGCCGCCACTCAAGTTGGCCGAGGCCTTGATGCCACCACAGAATCTGAGTCTGCATGACCAAGGTGCTCATCCAAGTCCATATCTGATCCGAACTGGCAAGTGTCTGGTAGGCGGGTCGACAGGGTCGGCAAGCAGACTGCAGCTTCTAGGCATGTGAACTTTGGAGACCCTCTCCTCATGTGAACTTTGCTATTCCAATGCAAAGCCCCATATATACAGGGCCAGCTGGAGTGTTCTCCTGTGTGGCCACTTTCAAAACAAGATCTGAAATGCAGCCTTGAATTGCTCGAGTTCGAGCGATAATAGCACCTTAGCGGGTGCTCCTGATTTACAAAAGGATGGCCCTTAGCAGCACTGCTGATGGCAACTTTGAGCTTCTTCCAGTCGTGACACCTTTCCAACTCTTGCTGCCATACCACTCCCCTAATCTTATGGTTCTTGCTTTCCTGCGTGTGCGTGGACCGCAGGAGACAGCCTGCTGACCCGAGCAGTGCAATGCTCGTTTCTTTTTGTGATTTGATTTTACAGCTGCCTGTGGACCGGACAGGTGCAGTCATGTCCTTATATGACAGGCATTTGACCTGGTCAGACAGTACTAATTTGTCCACACGGCTTTATCAGGCAATGCAACGTCTGTTCCCTCAGCCCAGTGATCCTCACAGGACAGTCATCTCTCAATGTAAACGATCTGCCACCGTAACGCCCAGCAGATCGGTCCGGGCCTCGGCACCTCCGGGGCCTCTGCACGTCCGCAGCACGTCACCATGTGGCAGCAAATTGCATCAAAAAAGTTTCAGTGCAGGACGCAAGACAAACTTTTTTTTTAACCTAAGCTTGGTTTTTCAGACTGATCTTCAGATTTTGTGTGATGTGACATCGAGGGGTGACCACCACCATTACTATCCAGGTGTGTCGCAATCCTCTTCACTTGTAGGTTAGACGGGCTGGAGACCCTCCCCTCATGTGATACGACATCTGAACTTTTTGGAGGGCGTGGAAATCAAACAATAACTGTGATTAAGAATGAGGTTTTGTAGCTGCAGATATGCAGCTGTTCTCCGTTTTATGTATGCTGGACAACAAGCACAAGGCCTACCAAAGTGTGTGTATGCACCAGCACATGCATCACATGCTCCTTGTACTCAAGGAAGAACAGGGGGTCCGTGAGGTGCTGGTTGTACCTGTCGTGAGTATGCATCAGTTGCCCTGCGCGCCCGCCCAAATTCAACCCAAACCCTGGGGGTAGGGTTGACCAGGCGTCCCATGAGTAGGCGCAAGCAGAGGAAGCCAGAACGCGTCTTCTATGGCTTGGGACACCTACCAAGCGCCAGCCAAAGCATATGGCAAGGTCTGCTGGACGATGTGGAGCCCGGCTTTGACCGGGAGCAGCCGGCGAGGCGCCAGAGGCGGGCGACTAGGGTCAAACCTGCGACCAAAACATCAGTTAGTCTTTCAAACTCAGCGCCAGTAACCGAGCACAGCTTTTGTGAAGCCGCTTTCTGCTCTCCCTACACCGATGTTGGCGCAACGTGGACTCTGATCGCGGAACATGTACAACGAGACCAGCGGTTGGATGGCAATTCGCTCATCAGCATCACTGCATCTAGAGGCCCAGCTCAGGTTCCAGATGTGCAGGTGCGCATGGGCAAGGGGCAGCTTGCATGTGGCGGGTTGGGCCACTCAGTGCATGGTCAGATGACTGTCACACAATTTGTGTTCACCTGTCAATGCGAGTCATGTTGCCATGCCTGCTCCCATGCCCATGCAGGTCTTGCTTCCCGTGCCCAGCCATAGCACGGCAACCAGCTTCCTACGGCTGCTGGACACAAAGCGTCTGGCGCTCAGCCTGTCTCCATGCACGCACCTAGCTGACCTGCTTTACGACGTGGCAGCAGCTCAGACTGCAGGCGCTGACCCCAGCCAGAACAGCAAGCCTCAAGCAACACATGGCAATGACGTGCTATCATCAATTCCAGCCATCCCGCCACCAGTGGTGCTGCAGTCGTACTGCCTTGTGTCAGAGCCAGCGGTGCACACGTCTACCCAGCCTGGCGCGGGCACCTCGCAGCAGCCCTTACAGCAGCGGCAGCAGCACCAGAAACGGCCCTTCTTGCACCTGCTGGATGCTGTGGGGCTGGACGCTGCTCAGCTGGCGTGGATCCAAGGCGTGGATGTGGTGTATGCCATACCTCCCAAGCCCAGCACAGGCAGTCTGCTGCCCACGCAAACATGCCCAGCCCCTGGTCTTTTACTTGAGGACTCCATTCCCTGGTCATCGGCACGCCTACTGTCTTGCCGCATCTCAGGCATGCTGCTGCCACCTACCGAAGAAGCACCTGCCCCGGCACAGGCAAGCACTTCACAGGCCAATGGGGAGGATCTGGAGCGGCAGGGTCCGGGCCATGTGCTGCTGCCTGGTTCACAGGACGGCATGTGGACTCTGATGGTACAGCTGGGCGAAGTCTTGCTTCCAAATAGACCGGGCATAGAAAAGGCAGCTGAAGCTGATGATGGTGGGCAGGAGGCCGATGAGGATGGCATGCAGGTGGAGTCTCATGAGGCGGGAGGGAAGGCGACGAGTGGGGAGGCGGAAAGCGCTGATGTGGATGATGCAGAAGATGAGGAAAGAGCAACGTGGCAAGAAGACTTACTGCAGGTTTTGCACTGGCTCCTGCCGCACCACGCACCACACCAGGAGCAGCAGTACCAGCAACACCAACAGCAGCAACAGCAGCAGAATGCACAAGGTGCAGCAGTCAGCGGGTCACACACTCAGCCATTTGCAGCCCAGCTGGTGCTTGGCGGGAGCCCAAGAGGTGGTCAGCAAGGTGGAGTTGCTGCGGGCGCTTTCTCTGCCGGCACACTGTACAACCTGGTCAAGCCCAGTGGCACTGAAGCGCACTACCGGGCACCCTTGCCTGAGCTTATCCCCGAGCTGAGGCCATACCAGCGCAGGGCAGTGGCCTGGATGCTGTCACGCGAGCGTGGCGCACCCAGCACACCAGTGCCAGGAGTACCCATCAAGCAGGAACTGAAAACCGCTGCACCAGCTCTTGACACCCAGAGTATGGATATCGATAAAGCAGCAGGGGCAGCAACGGGCCGATCACAGTCGAGCCGTCGCAAGGGCGGTCGAGTGCCACAACAGCGAAGCAATGTTGATTCAGTGCAGTGCGAAGTGAGCACAGGGCAGGGGTTGCCTGAAGAGGCGCCTGTGGCGGATGTGCAGTTGCTGCATCCACTGTGGCGGCGCTTGGTGACGCTGGGGGGCCGCTCATTGTACGTGAATCCCTTCACTGGACGTGTACTGCATAAGGTAATGACTGGTAGGCAGGACTGGGTGACATCGCATGACATGGGGCTGCGGGATGCTGAGTGCAGCGCAGGTAGAGGGAGTCAGCAGCAGACAAACGATGTGTGCAAACTACACACGTGCATGCAGGGCACAGGGCACTGAGGCAGGCGACAGCTGCAAGAATCAAAAGCAGTGTGCCGCAGTTTTGCTATGCAATGCAATGTGGTACCAAGTATGATGGTACGTACACCTGGACAGACACATGACCAACGTAAGGACTGGTGTTGTATACTGATTGCAGGTTCCCTTGCCACCCACTAAAGGCGTATCTTCTATCAAGGGAGGGATCCTGTGCGGTGAGTAGGTGGATGGATTGCATCTGCTACAGTCAAGCGGTGTGCGCTGCTCTTGTCTTTCCACCTCCAGCCGCAACATTGCCTTCACAACAGACGAGTGTTGCATGTGCGTTGGGCCCGCAGATGAGATGGGCTTGGGAAAGACGGTCGAACTCTTAGCATGCATCCTTGCCAACCGCTTTCAACCGCCTGTCACAACGTCTACGGACACTGCTTCTATGAATGGAGCGGAGGTCTCCCCCCAGGAGGACGGGCGGCGCAAGCGCAGGCGGGCCGGGGGCCATGGGGGCGGGTCGGCGGGCGCTGGGCCAAGGGAGGGAGCGGTGGAGCACATCAACTGCACGTGTGGGTATGCGCGCAAGGACCCACGTGATGATGGTGAGTAGTAATGTAGTCCTATCAAGGTCCTATCAAGATCCTTGCGTTGGCCATAGATGTAGCGACCATAAATGTAACCTGAGAAGGATGATTACAGAGATGCTGATGGTACCGCACGTTTGCATTTGTGAACAGCAGCACCTTGTGTACCCAGGTATTTGCACACTGTGTGCTGTGATCCTGCAGGCGATTACAGCGGTCTGTGGGTCATGTGCGACATGTGCCTGGCCTGGATGCATGGCAGCTGCGTGGGCATCCACCGGTCCCCGCCCTCCGGCCACTTTGCCTGCAGCCGGTGCCTGCGTGCCACTGCCCTCGAGCGGGTCACGGGGGCGTGCGGGGCCACGCTGGTGGTGTGCCCGGCGGCCATTCTCAGGCAGTGGTGGGGCGAGATACACAAGCACGTCAAGCCGGGGCAGGTCAACGTGGCAGTCTACCTGGTAAGAGCACAGCAAGCCACCCCTGACCAATTGTTGCCTCGCGCATGAAGTTTTACTCAAATTTTACCTACCTGAGTGCAGTATCTCTGAGCTGAAATGGCATGCAGGACAGGGAACTCTGTCAGGCCCGATGCAAAGCAAGCACGTGGCTGATTATCAAGAGCGCGCTGCTGTGGTTCCTGTATAGGGCTCCTCACATCAGACCCGACCCTCAGCACTCAACCATTGACACAAACATTTGACCTTGTTTAGAAGGCAAGATGTATGCATGATTTAGACGAAGGCAATTTTTGATGTAAGGAACCTCACTGCGTCTGATGCAGGGTCAGCAGCAGGCCAACGGGCGCCCTCAGACGGGCCGCAGCATGTGGGCTGCACCAGGCACGTCAGCAGAGCGTGGTGAGGGCGCTGACGCCTCTGTGCTGCCCCTGGTGGTGAGCGCGGCTGACCTGGCAGCCGCTGACATAGTGCTGACCACCTATGATGTGCTCAAGCGGGACGTGGACCGGCAGCCTGAGCTGGAGGCAGCTACCAAGCAGCTTAGGAGACAGAAGAGGTGGGCTGACACGCAGGGCAAGGGCCATCAATACGAGAAATGACCTGCTTGGGCACATTACAACAATTCTGGCATGAAACTTGGTCCATTCAAATTGTTGAGCGATCACTCTGGTGGTGCTCGATCACCTCCGTGTCCGTTGATGCTGGAAAAATGGAATTGTCTCAGAATTGGCAAACTTTTGTTGTAGTGTAGCTGGTCATCTGGCACTGAACGCAAGGCTGCAACGCTCTGCGCACGAATTGGAGATGACGGAAGGTTTTTCGAAGGTTATTGGGTCATGGACGTTGACAATTCTCAATCGCATGACGTAATTCATGATGCAAGTGCGTGAATCCAACAGGGAGCATCATGGCAAGGCTCGTGCTGCACAAGCCCGCCGCCAGAGGGCACTCAGAAGATGACTTGTGTATCCTCTGGTGTGTGCTTGCGATCATGCAGGTACCATGTTGTGCCCACCCCCTTGACGCGCCTCACATGGTGGCGAGTTGTGAGTGCATGTGAGGGAGCAGCCGGCTGTGGGTTGCTTGATGCTGGCAGGGCCGATGATTTGGATTAATTGTGCACGTGACAACTCTGTGAGCGCTCACATTGTCAACCACACTGACTTGGGTGGTGCTCACAGTGCTAACACAGACGGTGATCTTCTGTGCTCATGCTGTTATTTCAGGTTCTTGACGAGGCCCAGATGGTTGAGAGCAGTACCGCCAAGGCCACAGAGATGGCCCGCAAGCTGCACGCCGTACACAGGTCAGCTTCAGACCTGCGCACCCGCATTGTGACAGCATGTACTGGTCCAAAGCACATGGAGCAAATGGGAAGGCGTCTGGTGACTTGATCGACCATGACTGTGGGCTTGTATGTGGCAGCACAGTACTGCTGAGGAACGCGAGCACTTACAGCACAAGACTAACACGATGTGCACACAGGACGAGCGGAAGTCAAGCCGACGAGCATGCAGGGTAGAGGCATGCACAGTGCTGGCCGCGAATTCTGACCGGTGGATGCCGAAAGGCTTGCTTGTGAGCCGGGTGCTCCCAGTGTGCCATGCTGTGTGGTGATGACTGCCATAGGCGTGTGCCTGTGCCACAGGCGGTGTGCCACAGGCGCGCTTGAGCATTGTCAAAGCACCACCAGCAACTGTGCCTGTCATTGACGGCTCTCGTGTCCAATCTCACACGTTCCTCACAGGTGGTGTGTGACGGGCACGCCAATCAGCCGGGGTCTGGAGGATGTGTACGGCCTGATGACCTTCCTGCGAGTGCGGCCCTGGAGCTCACACTTGTGGTGGAGCAGGTGAGGGCTCAGGAACTGCCTCTGTGCAGTGTACAGGAGCTTCATATCTACGTTTATAGATCTTAGCACCTTGCTCATGGCGGGACATTGCCAGCACAGTTTTCCCAAGCCCTTGAAGCACAAGCAAACAAACAAACAAACAGATTGTTCTTTACATGTGCACACCATACTTGAGGTTATCTAGAGAGAGCAGACTCATTACAGCCATCTTGTCATCTCCAAACTGGTGACATCTGCAGACTGACAGTTGTTCAGGTGTGTGTTGGCTGCCGCTGCTGCCCAGGGCCATCCAGCGGCCCACTGAGAGTGGCTGTCCCCGCGCCCTGGCGCGCCTACTGGCTGCCCTGCGCCCCGCACTCGGGGGCCTCATGTGGCGCACGGCCAAGAGGGACGTGCTGGCAGAGCTGGGCATACCACCACAGGTGGGCATGGGACGTGGACACAGTACAGCTTACAGAGTGACTGGTCACATGCTTGGGTGGCACACTAGGCTTATCCACTGTGTGTGACCATGATTACAGCTGACATGGGCTGTGTGACTTTCTGTTCACACTCTCAGGGCCCAAATATTTTGGGTCTTGTAAGGCTGAGACTCTAACTATTGGGCTTCCTGGTGTCAAGCTGCGCCTGCGGTGCTATTGCTATCGACTTGAATGGCATCAAGGCTGAATGTGCTTGCATGTGGTGCAGCACCATCACGTGACGTGGCTGCATCACTCACCGGTGGAGCGACACTTCTACATTAGACAACACCAAGGTGGGTGGCAAAGCAACCAAGGCGTGCCTGGTAAGAAGTCGCAGCTGGTCGACCAAAAAAGGATGATGGAGGCCTGCCCTTGAACCTTGGCTTCATAGCTCGGTGTTGCACGGGCTGGTGCCTACACACTGTGTGCTTACCAATTTGGCAACACGTAGCCACATAAGTTGTACCTGCATCCTCCAACTTAGCTGCCAGTTCTGTGCGGACCCTCCATGGCTTCTCCTGCCTGCGACGTACCTTGTCGTGCTTGCCTGTCCATGCACCCCAAGCCTGCCTCTCACAAACAGCACGCGACTTGCATGATCACATAGCCACAAGGCCTGGCGTGTACGTATGCAGAGTGTGCGTCCAAGGTCCGTGCTGTGCTGCCCACCTCCCTCCTCGCTGCTGCAACACACCACAGCGGCGTGGGCTCAGCACAGCAACCCATCGCAATAGACACGCCAGGCAGCCACCCCTCGGCACCTGCGCCTGGGGTTGCCACGCACCAGCCCACTGTCCCAGAGGAGGAGCCATCAGACACAAAGCATGCAGTGGCCAACCGGCCCTTGACGCAGGATGAACAGAAGAAAATTCTGCTGCCGCTGCTCCGGCTGCGACAGGCAGCATGCCATCCACAGGTCAGCGCACACTTTAACAGGCCTGGGAGGGCAAACATGAGAGGGTCAGGAATATCGCATGCTGGCTAGTGCTTGTATCCTCACTCCCTGGGTCCCATTTTGTGCTCAGGTCGGCGTCCAGTCGGACCTCGCACATTAATTCGTGTTGTCCGCGGTGTCAAAACTGGACACGGTCCAACTCAACATCTCGTGACTGAAGCTCGTGCTGCACTGCATCGGCCCATGTTCTGTCCTTGGCTTCAGGTTGGTGCCGGTGGCATTAAGTCCGTGACCGCCCAGCGCGCCCCCTTGACCATGGATGAGATCCTGGGGGTGCTCACCAGCAAGGCCAAGTACGAGGCAGAGGAGGCACAGCGTGAGTCAGGCAAACTCGCATGTGACACGTGCCTGGTCATAGATTTGGCAAACACGGACAAGCGGCTGTCAAGCAGGTAGCTTAGGGCCTTGCAAGATGTGGCAGACGTGAGTTGACCTGTTTTGCTGCGGCCAAGCACACCCCTGGGTGCAGCTACCTGCCTTGATTTAGGTCAAGCAGATGCCAAACAGTCAAGAAGGCGACTAGAGTGTGTATCATTTCAATAAGACTTGTGTTGCTTTGGCCGAGCATATATTTGCCGCACAGTGCCTGCTTTCTATACAGAGAAGCAATGTTGCGTCCAGTCCCATGATTTGCTTCCCAATACGCAGAGGCTGCAGCTGGTTTCCTCATCAAGGTCAAATCAGGTTACGCTCCGAGGCCACATGGCCACTCTGATGTGTTTGGCGCCCCTCGCTCCCCTCTTCAGGTGCCCTCGTGCATTCCCTGAACGGTCTGGCTGCTCTTATGGTGCTCGAGCGGGGCGACAAGGGGCGGGTGGATGCGGTGGCCGCGTACCGGGAGGCGGTCAACGAGATGGAGCGGAACAAACAGGTGATGAGCCAGGCACATGCTGCTGCAAATCCATGCCCGCACTACTGATATAAGCAGAGCTACGTCCAGGTCAGGAAGGTGTTCCTGAGGTTGGCAGGGATAACATAGCATGCCTAACCATTGACAGGTTGTCCAGTAGTATTGGAATGTTAGCAAGCAGGCTGTGCTCGACGTGTTGACTCGGTCCTGCAGGACATCGCCGCGGATCCGCTACAAAAACTGCATACCTTCCACAACCTGGGGCAGCTGCTGGCGTCAAGCATACCTGGTGTGGCGCCCACCCTCCGAGATGCTACGCTTGAGGTAACACGAACACGACCGACCAAGGCAAACGCTGTGCTCCATTAATCCAACCACACAGGCCACATTCGCGGTTTACTCGCATTTGAAAATCTCAATGCTGGCCCTATCACCCTCATCTCTCCAAGGCACGTCTCGTTTTCTCTCATTCCGGATTGCAAAGTTGCAGTGCTTGCATTTGTTGCATGGGGCCAGCACTTTCCAGCCACCACACATGACTTAGGCATGACAAACATGACAAGCTGTGTTGCATTTATTCCTTGGTCTTGTTGCACGTGACTGATGGCAGGTCTGTTTGCCACCATCGTCGCGCACTGTGTCCATTGCAGCGTGAAGCGGAGGAGGTGCGGGTCAAGTACCTGGAGCAGCGGAGCGTGCAGCTGGCCGCACAGCAGGCGGACTTTGACAAAGCACTCCGGGCCGCAGAGCCCTTTGATGCGCACAAGGGATGGTGGGTGGCGGGAAGGGAATGTGGCGGGAAGGGAAGGGAATGTGAAAAGGGCACTAGAAGGGCAGGCGGCCGGCCATCAGGCGGGCATGTTAACCGGGTGTAGCCAACTAGTAGTGCGGCACATGGCATATCACAGACCTAGGGTGCTGACAGGAGCTGTCTCAACAGGTTGATGGTGTGTTGTCGTCTGGCTTGGCCTGTTGTTCATCTGATTTCCCTGGCCGCGCCTGTGGTCCAGGTTCGTGACCGCCATCGAGATGCTGCGTGATGCCGGTGCGCACCATGCGGGTCCGTCGGAGGAGGAGCTCGTGACGGGGATTAGGGAGAGGCTGCTGGACGACGACACACGCAGGCTGAGGGTAGGCTACGGTGGTAGCACAGGGTGTGGCCATACAGGGCTGTGTTCCTGGTTGAACGGGGCTGAGCCCCTGCAGCATGGTTGAGAAGTTCTTGACAATTGCTCAAATTGATGCACTGTCTTAGCACTTCATTGGTTGTACAGCCTTACCTGCCCGTACACATCGATCTCAATGTCAGTTAATGGCATCAAGTGTGAGGGTAAGGTAAACCTTTACTTGTGATGTTGTGCTTGCAGACAAATCGCAACGCCAGTAACATGGGCAACCGATTCAAGTCCTTGCGGCAACTCCAGGTCAGACCGGCATGCTTGGGCTCAAGACGGCACGGCAACTAGCGAGCCTTATGCCTGCACTGGCTGTGCCTCCCCGTTGCATATCTAATGCATGTTGAAGCTAGGTTCTGAGATAGAGTCGACAAGCCAGCTCGCACAAGTGCTGTTCTCTTGTGATGCTGTTGTCGTTGTGTTTGCACTGACTTGTTGAGTTGTGTGCGCAGGTGCTGTTGGTTGACGCGCTGGGCAGTGTGGAGGCGGCCCGAGCCAAGGCCATGGATCGACTGCAGGTGAGCCGTTTGTCATCAGCTTTACTGTGATTCACAACAGGTATGCCCGCCAGTCTGCCACGTCCTGTCTGTGCTCATTTTCAATTCATATATGCAAGATCACTGTCATGCGCACGTCAGTGCATGCCTGCCCTGTGTGTGAATGTGGTGTTCAGGATCTGAGCGTCGCCACTCGGGCCGCCAGTCCCCAGTTTGTGGAGCAGGCGGGCCACTGCCAGCGCTGCCGGGCCGACCTCAGGCGCAGGGGACGGGTGTGCGACCACTGCATGCAGGAGGAACTCATGGTAGGAACAGGCTGGAAAATAGGCCAAGCTAGAGCGCATCAAGTAGGGTAGGCTTTGGATCGGCCTGGGGCGCAGTCCCTTACGGTGACGTTGAGTCAGTTCAGAGGCGTAAGGCAGACAGATGTCAAGACAGCGACAGGTGTCAACATTGCTCACAATTTGCGCAGTTGAAGATAGCATGTTCAAGTTGGGCCCAAGGCATGTTTTGGCATCATTCTTGGACTTACAGCTACGTTTGGATATCATTTTCTGATGAAAGTTTGTCTCGCTGCTGCGACTGCAGGTCAAGTGGGAGGTGCACTTGTTCAGCATCTACACCCGGGCCCTGGTGGCGGGGCAACAGGTGGGCAGGGCAGCCAGCAGCGGACCAGGCACCAGCTGCCGGTCAGAATGAGAAGGAACAGCTGTTCAACTTTGTTTTCCTACTTTTCCTAGCTGAGCTTGGTATAGCCTGGCAAGTGACTGCCACATGAGAGCATCATGTGTATGTGTGTGCGTGTGTGTGTGCGTGTGTTTAGGTGAGTGATGAGGACGCAGCCCGAAGAGCCGCTGCAAACATGCTGCGGCGGGTGGGCCAGGGCGGGCTGGGGGAGGGCGAGGAGGATGGGGCCATGGATGCAGCAGGTGAGCGTGGGGCCTGCGGGAGTGCATGCAAGCTAAACCCTGCCATGTGCTGTCTTGGGCCTGATCATGAACAATGCTTGATCTTTTAACAAGGCACTGATCCCCTGGTGTCCTAGGCACATGGCACGTTACTTGTGGTTGTGTGGATGTGGTTGCAGGTTCTGGTGTGCTGCCCGAGGGCAGTCGACGGGACAACCAGGCGGTGGCGGGCGCACAGATCTCGTGGAAACCTAGTGATGCGGAGCAGGTGGGTGGGAACAGGCACGGATACTATACGCTACAAGGATTGGGTTAGTCAGCTCGCAGCTCAACGGCCACTGACCCACACTTGCTGTTCAGGTGCTCAAGATGCTCGCTGCTCGCCTGGGGCAAGTGGCAAACGCCGCAGTGGCTGCTGGGGTGTTGGACAAGGGTACGTGCCAACTTGGCGGGGAGGCTGCTAGCTAGCCATGTGTTTTTCCAAGGAGCGCAGGGTATTGCAGGTGGCTCGAGCGAGGATCACGGCAATGCAAACGGCAAAGCCCATCAAACACAAACACAAAATAAACCATGGGCTTGCCCAGTACTTGACATATGTTTACAAGTGCGCGCAGCTCCAAGCTGTTCTGAATTGTCTGACACGACTTGTGGCTTGTGGTAGGTGTGCCTAGACTGCTATGTGGCACTTGCTCCAGCAACACACAACGTCCGTCGTGACGGCTTACTGGTTTCTACCCAATCCAGATGACTTCCGTGAAGGCGCCTAGCAGATCTTACACCCAACTCAGGCTCCCCCCTGCACCTATCCCCATGTTCTCTCAGGCCAAGTGAGCGAGGTGCTGGCCTCTGCTAAGGACCACCTGGAGCGACTGGAGGCGCAGCGCAAGCTGTTCGCGCAGGTGCGAGGCAGACAGGCCTATCGCCCTGACCTGTCTTACCATGAGGCAGTCGAGGACATGAGCCACAGCTATCTTACCATGAGGCATGCCACGACATGCCAGAAGTGGCTACAGTAGCGTGTCATGGGACGAATGTCTGTTTGCTGTGCACATGGTTGCGTCAGTGTTTTGACTTGCAGTGGCTGTGTGTGCGCCCTGTGCTGTGTGGCAGGCGCGGGCCCTGACCTTGTCCCAGCGTTGGCTGCTGTATGCGCACGACGAGCTCGACATGGCGGTGGCGCGCACGCGCCTCAGGCAGCCCAACGAATGGGTGGACGAGTCGGAGGAGGCGTTCAAGATTTGGCCTGAGGAGGTCCCCATACGCAACAAGGCACGTGCAAACATCGGTGTTATTCACGACGCTCGGCCTGGTACATTCAGCTTCGCACCAGCTTTAACTCAGCTCAGACTAGCCCTAGGCTCCTGTGTTCCGCCACCCACCTCTCCACTTTTCTGTCTGCACATGTAGATGTCTGATATCCTGTCGTCACATCTGGCACGCAACACTGATCAAACACACACAGCTGACCATGCCATAGCCGCCTGTCGTTCAGTCAGCCGCTGCCCACCCTTGTCTGCACTACTTACTAGTTCCAGCAAGCTGCATTCTCCTCGGCCATTTACCTCTCACCGAACTCATGTTTTGAGAAGGAATGTCTGCTACTCCTACAGTTACATTTCACTGTCTACAGCGTTGCCCATTCATTGTGCACAGGACCTGTCCAACGACAAGGTGGTTGCCAAGGCGGACCTCCAGCGCACCTTGGGCACGCTGAGGTACCTGCGCACACTGCAAGCAGCACGGCAGGCGGGAGCACAGCCAGAGCAGCAGCACCCACAACCGGCCACACAGGCTGAAATGCCGACAGAACTGCAGCCTGACTCACTGCTGGGTGCACACACAAATGGCGCGGGATTGCAGGCATGTGCGGAAGGGGATGCAGGCCACCTGAAGACGGACGTGGGCGTAGGTACAAGCGGAGTGGCGGCGATTGCAAACAGTTCTGCAGAAGATGGGGTGGCTGGCTTCGACCAGCCAGAACCTGGCTCTGGCACTGACGCAGCACCAACTGAACAAGCAGGTACCAGTGCTGCAACAGCTGCAGGGCAGGCATCGGCACCCGCTGCTCTATCAGCAGCAAGCCCAACACAATCAGCAGGTGCAGGACCTTTATTGCAGGGCGCTGGCAGCCTACCCTCACCGCCGGTACTAGCAGTGCTGAGCCCAGTCAGAGCAGCAGCTGCAGCCGCCGCTCCGCAGGGGTTAAGCCATCCAGCGGCACCTGCTGCAGCACATGAGATTTGTCCCATTTGTCATGACGCAATTGGAACCCAATTCGCCATGATGCCCTGCGGTCACATGGTGTGTAACGACTGCATGGCCATGCTCCTGGGCCACGTGCCCACAAACGTCCCAACCTTCAACAGGAAGGTCAGCTGTCCCACATGCCGCGCACGTTTCCCCATTACGGAGGTGTCGCAAGTAGACGGAGGAGGTGCGTACAGACGCAATGGCAAGGGAGTGCTGCGCTGATTGCAGTTGTGTCCGTTTCATTGAAACTAATCTGACAGACAATCTGAACACCAGTTGTCGGCACGACTGGTTCCACCTTAAAGGCACACAGCCCAACAAGGGCCAGAGCAGCGGCAATGCTATCTTGCTTGCTGACGGAGGGGCACTGTCTGCGCCATGTGACTGCACGTTATGCAAGCTGAAGGAATGCCTAAAGTTGTGAAGTCCTGCCTGAATTTCTGCCAGCACAATCCTTCCATTTACTTCACCGGACTCCATGTTGTTCTCGTTACATCCGTGTTGCCGATGTGACCCACTTCTATCGTCTCACTGCTTACCCCAATCGCAGGCGGCACCTGCAGCACGAGCGAGGCGCGGGCCCGCACCTACCACCTGCCCTCCGTCGATCCTGCTCTGGGCGCGCCCCCGGCCGCCACCGTGGCCGCCATGTGCGTGTCCTCGCCCCCCGAGGCGTGCGGGGGCGAGGACCTGTGGGCGGGGGAGGGGGACCTGAGCGTGTCGGGGTCCTACGGGACCAAGGTTGAGGCTGTGGTCAGGCGCATCATGTTCATCACACGCAGCGACACACAAGCACGGGTGGGTGGCGGCCAGGCAAGGCGCACTGACTGTTCAAGCCCTCGCTGTCCTACACCCTTTTGCCTGTGTTGCAGTACGTGCCTCCGTATCCAGTCACCTGACACTTGCTTCTCCGCTTGATGAATGCTGTCTGCTTGATTCATGGCCTTGACCCCATGGCCAAGGTATTGCTTGAAGTAGTTCCAGTGCTGTCCGTGTGCAGGTGGTTGTGTTTTCTTCGTGGCTTGACCTGTTGGAGCTCCTGGCCCATGCCCTGGCCACCAACAGGCTGCCGTACGCATTTGCAAAGGCACGCCAAGGGTTCCACGCGGCCTTAGCAGCCTTCAAGCGCGAGCCAACAGCAGCAGCAGACGGCAACACTCCAGGCGTGAGCCATGCGGCGGTGGACACTGCTGGCAAGCGGGGCAAGCAAGTGGTGTGGCATGTGACGGATTCTGAGGGCGAGGCTCTGGATTTGGATGAGAGGGGCAAACAGGAACAGGAAGATAGACAGCCAGGACACCATGCAGCAGGCGTGCAGGAGGATGGTGATGAACAGGAGGACGTTGCAGCTGAGCCCTGCTCTGTTTTGTCCCGAGCAAACAACGGAGGCGTGGTTGCAGGTGCACCTGCCACAGGCACGCAGGCTACGAAGGCATGCGCAACGGCTGGCAGGTCGGGGGCAAAGCGCAAGGGTCGCCCTAGTCCTAGTCCACCTGCAGATGACGACCAACCAATGACTGACGTGTCCGGTGCAGCTGTCCAGGGCCCCCAGGCATCTGTTCTTGTCAACGCTACACCTTCTCACCAGCAGCAGGAGGAGCAGCAGCGGCAGCAGGAGCAGGGGCAACAGCAGCAGAGGCGCACTTCAGGTGGCAGGCGTGGCCCTCACCGCTACAAGGGCCGGGCTGCCACTGAGGCCCCATGTCCGCGTGTGCTGCTGCTGCTCATGAGCCAGGGAGGGGCGGGTGAGCATGGGACGTGAAGGCTGATCTTTGCCCACTAACTCCTCCGCCTGCTCCACCACTCGCTGTGTCGCTTTCTGCTTTTTGTATCAAGCTGAAACCGCAGCTTGTACTAGAGCTCAAGGTTTTTGGGTTGTCCGGCAGCCAATGCAGAATCGCTTCTCTTGGATCGCACGTTCCTCTTGTTTGCTAGCAGCTTTGCAGCTGGTTCTTTGATGCCCTTCTCCCTCATCTCGCTCGCCGTGTGTGCACAGGTCTGAACCTGACTGAGGCGCAGCACGTGGTGTTGGTGGAGCCGCACACCGACCCCGCCTCGGAGCTGCAGGCGGTGGGGCGCGTGCACCGCATCGGGCAGACTAGGGAGACGCACGTGCACAGGTGACAGGGCGAGACAAGGCCACGCGCGGGTGCAGACAGGCTTGTATGGATTAGGCTAGTGCAGGCACACGTCTGAGGAGCACAGGCGAGCGCAGATGGGCTCACCTAGCGCAGATGGGCTCACCTCGCACAGATGGGCTCACCTCGCGCAGATGGGCTCACCTCGCGCAGATGGGCT